>JAUZSZ010000114.1:10242823-10254449 GCA_034780575.1 Labeobarbus marequensis | reverse complement strand
GATTAAATTATGGGAGCATATGCGACCAAAATGGTCGCAATTCCGAGCCTTGTTAATATATATCACTTATATTAGTTCTTTATAATTAACATATACAGCTATCTATCTATCTTTTATATATATACATATATAGTATATTTGCTAACTGTATTGTAGTAATATGTAATGTTGTGCTCAGTCTGTCACACTCGCTGGAGACTCCTCAGTAGGCCGCTGATGTCTCTGAAGTAAACCCTGCAGCAGAAGCTGCTCCGGAGCAGGTTATCTTCAGAGAATAAGTTGCTCTGGTTACTTACAAATCCTGAAATTTACCTGTTTTTTGGAACTGAAATCTTTTATCCGCTTACTCTTAATCATACCTGAGTATGTCACACAACCTGCTCTCTGGAACACCCCTTGATCTGTCTGGGTCTTGCTCTGATGGCAGTGTGGACACAGTCATGTTTTCCTGTGTCTGCCCGTCTCTGCTGTGAGTCTGTGTTCACCTGCTCACGGTCACTTGTGTTTGAGTGTGTTGTTCAGTGTTGTTCTGGTTCAGAGCATCAGTGTGATGAGGGTCAGTAGATGTGAGTGGATCATCAGGACTGAAGCTCTGGAGCAGCTGAGACAAGATCAGTTCTGCTCAGGGCTTTATGATGACTCTTTCAATCAGTGAGTTTTAAATGCTTCCAGAACTGAACTGCTCTTTTCTGTGTTTGTATCATTAGTGGATATGTGCCTGATTGTGCCCTGCGTGTGTTATGTGTGATACGCTGGTGAACGTGTAGGACTGTACGGCTCTGAGTCTGTGTTTGTGTTGTTTTAGTGTTTCTCAGTAAAGAAGATGAATACTCTGTTATTATTATTATTATTCAGATCTCTGCTTCTGATTGGACAGCATTCTGAGGTGATCAGTCTTGATTAAAACAATTTTAGTCATTTTTTTTGGATGTGTGATTATGTCCAGTTTTTGTTGAATTTTGACTGTTTAGCTGTTTTTTTTTCCCCCAAATATATTATTTATACCTTTCACAGATTGACTTCTTTAATGTTTTAGTGTTTTGGCTGTTTTCTGGTTCTCCTCGGTGCTGTCTTCAGTCCATCTGTGTGGTTTTCTGATGTGGTACAGCTGTGTGTTAGTGTTAGTTTTAGTTCTTCTGGCTGTGGTCAGACGGTGGGGTCAGTTCTCTGACAGTGAACGCTGTGAGAGATGAAGCATCTCTGTCTGTTATCATATCATCTACTGTTGACGATACAGACACAGACTCCGACAGAGCTGCAGGAGATCTTACCCACTCGTACTGACAATATGATCATTATTGTTTCTGAGGAGGTGTTATTTCTACAGTGCAGTTTACTGTAATTTTACGCACTCTCTTGTGTGTGGGTGAAGTCTAGCTGTAGTCTTGTTCTTGTGTTCATGTCTTGCACAGATGAACGCATTTCCCAGCGTCTGCAAGCATCTCTTTCTCTGATGTGCAGAACATGTCTTCACTGTACTGGACTCTGATCATGGGATGTATAGGAAAAGATTACCGAATACCCAAGACCTGTCACTCCTGCAGTTTACATTTAGTTATTTAGCAGATGCTTTTATCCAGAGCGACTCACAAATGAGGACAAGAGAAGCAATCAAAACAACAAAAGAGCAATATGCGTCTCAGTTAGCCTAACACAGCACACTTGGCTAGGGTTTTTCATAATAAATTAAAAGAAAACAAGCATATAGAATAGAAAAAGAATCAGGAAAGCTAGAGTTGGAAGGTTTTTTTTTTGTTTGTTTGTTTTTTTGTTTTTCTTTAAAGAAAGGAAAGTCAAAAGAATAGAGGAAGAATTGAGAACATTAGTGTTAGAGGACATTTTTAGAGGCCAGTTTTAGAGGCTTCTATTTATTTTATTTTTTTTTTAATGAAAAGAAAGTAAGTGTTGTAAAGAGTGCAAGCGTTAAAGGACCATGTGTGTTTTTATAAATAATTAAATAAAAAAGAAAACGAGTATAAAGAATAGAAATAGAGGGTCAAGTATAGATGAAAATAAATAAAATGCTCAACATGGCTACTCTGTTGAACGAAGCCCCGCCTTCTGAGCAGAAGAGCCAATCAGTAATCGGTAACATCATAAATCGCCGTTAGAAGCTCTGGTTGCTATAGAAACGGTCAGCGCTCGGAGACTCAGGACAGCGCACTGACTGATCTCACCTTAGAAATAAGCTTTTTATATCACTATTTGAGCAAAAGAAACAACATTTCTGAGACCGCTGTTGTCAGATTTCATTTCATTCAATTTAATCGTGAGTTTAGTGAACAATTTTGGAGAATTTGATGTTTCACCATTCAAAGAGATAGAGGCGTTTCAAAGATGGCCGCCGAGTGAATGACTTGTATTTAAGGGATTGGGTTTATAGCTCGCAGGAGTGTGTTGTTTTGGGACAGAAGCGGCTCCTTGGTTTGTCCTGTGTTATTTACACACTGGTTCAGTGGATCTGCTGTTTAAATGTGATATATGTGACATGATCAGGACTGTGATGTGACTCAGTATCTGTGTGCTTATATCTCCTGCATGTGTGATATTATAATATGTTTAATGATATTGCTCATATCTGTATTATTTTTTTGTGCTCCTAATCCTCCTTAAATTCAACTGTCTATGATATAATCACCCTCTTGCTTTAAAATGCTGAAAATAAAAGCACTTTCATCTCACAGACAGAAGTGAATCTGTAAATATGATGAGTGATGGATATAATAAATGAATGACTTATAGAGAGATTTATTCCTCTAATCAGCTGTGAATGTGTTTCTGTGTCAGTCAGTGAATCTCAGTATTAATATCACTCTTCTGTCTCCAGGATTCATGATTGTTGCAGTTTTACCAGTGTTTCTCACAGTCACCAGATACAATTGGGATGTTTTATGTGGTCAACAGATGGGCTGTAAGTGTTTGAATTATGATCTGATCCCTGATACAAACACTAATAACATCACAATCTGATCAGTATAACTCATTAATAATGAATTTCTCATCTTCACAGATGTTGAGAGGAGGTTAAATGAGAGTAAAATACTTCCAGTGATTTCAGAAATAATAATCTGTGTTCAGTTGTGTTGAGCATGTGTGAGATGGTTATATATTGTGTTTAATGTACGGTCGTGAAGAGTTGTTTAGTTTATTCAGTCAGTGTCAAACACAGATCTGCAGTGTTTTAATAATAATAAATGTGTTTTCCAGGTTCACCTGCGGTCAGGAGATCAGTGTATTTAACTCTCATGATTCTGATCAATGCTGTGATGGTCTATTTCTACATCATCGCTCTGGAAAATGAAAAGGGTATGATAATATCAAATATATATCAGGAACTGAAACATCTTAAATTCTAGTATATTAATGCTGAAGTGAACTGTTTGTGAGTTAATGATCACCTGTAAGAAACTGTTGCTGTGATGAAGATGATGAAGCTGGTGTGTTTGGTGTTCAGATCGTGTCGGATGGGCCTGTATGCTTGTGTTTCTTCAGTTACTCTGGGCAGTGATCAACTTCACATGGTCATTTCAGTCATGTGGTACAGTATCAATCATCTGCTCTGATCTTCTTCTCACTGATGACTTTCTCTCTCAGCTCTACTTTCTCTTCTCTCTGAACACAGATCCAGTCTCTGCGCTGTGAAAAACAATCATAGTCCAGATAATAAAAGATTAATAATGCTGCAGTAAAACCTGTTATAGTTAACAGTAATTTCCCTTACTATATACACAGAAAACTGTTTGATTTTGTTGTTTGTTAGTTTTTTCTTCTAAGCATTAGGACTTTGCTACTACTTATGTTTTTAAAGCTAATTGCATTGTTTTAGTATTGTGTGTTATCAGGATGGTGTTTAGTGTTTGTGTGAATGACTCTGAACATCTATATATTAATATTGTCCTCATCACTTTCTGGAAAAGCTGCTTCTGATGAGCTTTGATTCATTAGTAACTTTCTCATCACTTCTCAGCGTGTTATAAAGATACAAAACAGATTTTGGTACTTTTACATTGTCATTTAGCAGATGCTTTTATCCAGAGTCATTTACACATGAATAGAATCAATCAAAACCAACAGAAGAGCAATGATATGCAAGTACTGTGACAAGTCTCAGTATATTTAGGTGTTTGTTTTTTTTTAAATAATAAATACAAAGAAAATAAGTCGTAGAATAAAAATAAAATAGAGAGAGCATGTGTTACAGGATCAAGTGTTTTTAAATAAATCAATAAAACATGAAAATAATACAAAAATAGCATGGAGTGCGAGTGTTTGAGGATCAGGCGTTTGTAAATGAATAAATAATTCAAGAAATTTGTTTTGGTGACAGAAGCTACAGTGCAACAGAATGACAATGACAGGATAAAATCACAGATTATAAAATAATAGAAATAGGATCAGTAAATAGGGGATAAATTAATGAAAAACCTTATTGTTCTGCAAAATATTATTTTTATTATATCTTGTTCTATGCTGATGATATTTATGGCCTGGAATCAAACTCCAAACAGACTCAAATTCAGAAAGATGTGGAGATCTGTTTTCATTTGTTGTGTTTTTCTCTGTAGTGGATGTTAATGTGGTTTATTTGATCTAATAATGATGATATTAAACTGTATTTGATCTTTCAGATCCCCCCCGTATTACAGCGGTGTATGTGTTTGGATCAGTTGGGGTTGTGTTACTGAACTCTGTTGCTCTGATGATTGAACTGATCCTGAAAACAGGTGACTGAACACTTCAGCATCACACACCATACAGTTACAGTCATATTTCTGCAAATATATATTATAAACTAATACAGCATTTGAATCTGAACTGAGTGAGTGGTAATATCTCAGTGTGAGGCAGAAATCAGCTTCATCTCAAAGTTACTTTCATCAGATTTTTCTTATTTCCATTCAGAGATATTAACGTGGAGCAGTAATATGAGTTTATAATCAATGCTTCACGCTGTTTGTGGTGAATATAAGTGTCTGTTGTAAAACACTCTTGTTGATCTTCATCCTCAGTTAATGGTGAAGGAGCGATGGGAGACATGAGGATCGTCGTCTTCTCCTCTGAATCTCTCTTCACTTTATTTCTGCTGATTTTAATGGTGTTTGAACCCTGTGAGTATGAACATTTATTACATTCACTCCAGGTGTTTTCAGATTTCATTTTCATTTAAAAATATGATCTTTAGGATGCGTCACTTCCAGGAAATAAATGATCAGTTTTACTGCTGTTTAGTATTTACTGCATCATTTCTTAGAGATATCTCTACTGTTTTATTAATGATGGTGACTAAACTAAACTGAAGCTCTTCATCTTCAGCACTGAACACACCAGTTAATTCATTCACAAGTATCTAAACTACACATTTGAAGGTTTATTTTTATTTTTCTTTGTTAAAACCAGGACTCATCTGTTAAACAGCCTGATGTGTTTGAATCTGATCTGCATCTAAATACATAATAGATGTAAAATAAATGTACTTCAGGTCACTTCATATTTACTGACATATCACTCAAGACTTATAAAATAATAATTAAATGTTGTGTGGAGTACTATTTCTGTACAATGCACATTTCTTGACATTAAGCCTAAAATGTGTTTAATATCACTACTGATGAGGATTATATGATCTTTGAGTGATATTAGTCTTTAAATGCAAGATATTTAAAGTGTACCTGAAGTATATTTGTAGTAGTTCCACTTAAACACAATCTAATATACTTCAATTAAAGTGAATTAACACAAAGTTTTTCCAGTTTAGCAGACTTTAAGTGTGCCACTTTAGATCATAAAATGCAAGTACATAAGAGTTAGGTACATAAATATGTTAATGCATTTGTAGTATGCGTAGCATGAAATAAATGTTAAATAGATTTTAGTATATTTATTTTCCACAAGGCTAATCCTGTAAATCTCTTTTCCTCCTCAGGGATCAAACCACGTCTGCAGTCATGTCAGGTTAGTGTGTGTAGCAACTCATAATGTAATAACTGCACATAATGTAATAAGTATTACATTATTATTGTAATAAAATGTTCTTAATACAATAAATTTCTCAAAACGTAATATCAGATTTAATGTACCTCAGATTTGATTCATTCATTATGTTATATATACGTATATACAGTATGTTAAAGATGCACTTGGTCATTTTATGTTTCGCATATGACTGAAGTCTTTATACTTGATACAGAAACACATCAGTTTGGACACAAGCAAACGTTTCTGGTTTGAATGATTTCACAAACCAAAGTCTATACTTATAAAGAGACAGATGTGTAAATTAATTACACTTTATTAAATATTGTTTTATGCTTCACTTGAGTTTTCTTGGAATACAGCTCTTGTAATTTTACATTTCCGGACCGCTGATGTGATTCTACATCATTTACATTGGATATATCAAATGTGCTATTCCTTTTTTTTTAAGTGGATTAAATTAGACTGCACCTTTAAATAACTGCCAGAAAAGCAGAAGTACAGTTAGTGTAGATGTGTGTAAATGAGCTTTTCTTGTCTTGTTGTGAACACAGAAGGCCATGAAGTCTTGTCGAACTGCAGCATCACAGAAACAGGAATCTCAGGTTAGTTTCAGAATCACTGATGTTCTTCAACAGAGCAGAGATATTTGTAGATCAGTGCTCTGATGAGTGATCAGTGAATCTTTAACACCAGTTTAATATCTGTAACAGCACGTCCTGATCATCTGCTCTGGCACAAACACTAACAGAAGAATTATACTATATACTGTTAAGATATTCACATGTTAATGTTAATATGTCTTATTCTGAACCCAGAACACAGCAGCAGGTTCTGATGAAGCTCCAGCCGGTGGATCAAACCAGAACCAGAACCCAGCAGAATCACTTGAGATGAATCCTCTACTGAACAAACAAAACCAGGAGAACGGCAGGAGCGACGCGACCGAGGAAACTCAGCCGGATTCAGTGGTTACACAGAAATAACCTGCAGTCAGAGAAAAACACTCTTGAGGAGCTTGTGACTGTGAATTCAGAGAAGACTTCAGTCTCATTCATTTGTTTTGAGCCCGTTATTTAATGCACGTTTGCTTGGTTTTGTAAATAGCTGTAAATATGTGCAGGATGTTTAACTGTCACTGCACTCGTTCTTTGTGTTCATGTAATAGTGATTTGCTTTTATAACTAACTCTAGTTCAGGTTCACGATGTCAGAAAATGTTCAGTTCTGCGTCACCATCAGAAACACTGAGACTGAATCTAAACCTTCAGTTGAAAGCTCAGATCCTTCGTCACATCAGAACTCCTCTGAGCTGTTCTGACCTTCCTTCCTTCCTCTTGCTAGAAAATGTCTGTAATTCGTTCCTTATAGAGTTTCTAGCTCAGAAAGACTCAAACACAGAGACTGCAAGCACATGCAGATCAGCAATTCTCCTCCATCATAGTGCGTCTGGAAAACAAATAAAAAAATTAATACACTTATAACTCTGAATTCTGCTATAATTTCTAACAGGGAACAAAACATGCAAGGTTCTTTATGTGGAACACAAAATGAGAGATTCAGCCAAATTTCCAGCTTTTATTATTATTTATTGTTCTTGTCTTTGTAACATTGTGCTTCATGTCATATGTTGTAAATGTGTTCAATAACTTTAAATAATGTTTCTTAATGTTAAATCTGCACCAAGGTTTCCTGGGAAACTGCATGGTGTTTTTCTCTCTGCACTGCCACAGAAGAATAACAATCACATGTTGACGAATCTTATCTTGCTGCAGTATGTAGCTTGTGTAATGTATACCGTATGCCAATTTTCTGTATGCACAGACCTACTAATTCACTAAAAAGAGCAGTTTACTGAATCACATGATGCAATGTGTTTCATTTGATTTTCCGTTTCCAGTGATGAAAGAAGCAGAAGTAATTCTGCCAGATAAGATGTATTTCTACTTCTCTTCACTAGATGCAGCATCGCGTCTCAGATGGACTCATGAAAAACAACTAATTTCTTACCTGTTACTTCTGGTTGACAGCAAATCAAAAAAACTCAATCCAGCTGGAACAACATAACCAACCTGCAGAAACAAACACAACATATAAATGCAGTGCTTGAATGTTTCAAAGCAGCAGAGGTGAAAGTTGAGGTGAAAGTTGAGTCTTACCGTCCACAAAACAGCATCTGGATCATGTAACTTAAGTCTTATCTGTATCAAATATTAACACTTTATATGGTAAAGTGTTTGAAACAGTCAGTATACATGGGTCTACTGTTAGTAGTAAACTGCAGATTGATTATCAGCTGGGCATTTTATATTTAAGCATTAGTGTACTAGTTAGGGGCCAAACACCGAAGGTGCTTAGACAACTGTTGGATCTGTACATAGAAATGTTTGCGGGACATTTATATCCCATCTAGCCTTAACCTCGCTTCCAGCATCTCAGCAGCTGCAGGAAATGGTCTTGAAGGAGATCTGATCTGAGGCAGCCAGGTCAAGGTCGAGTTCAGACTCTCTTTTTTTTTTTTTTTTTCCAGTTCATTCAGGCGCCATTGGTGAAAGTTTTTGGCGCCACCTACAGGACACTCAGCCCATAATTTACTAGGGCTGCATCCGAAACCGCATACTTCTCGACTATATAGTAGGGGAAAAGCAGTAGGCGAACAAATAGTATGTCCGAATCCTCAGTATTCATAAAACAGTAGGCCAGAAATACCTGTGTGATGTACTAATTCTCGCGAGATTCAGACGTGCGTGTACTAATGTTGTGGCCGAATATGCCTGCTTGCCTTTAGTATTTGAAAACATGAATGAATGAAGCTACCTCGACCAGTTCCTCGTACTGAGAACATGCAACGTGCAATGTTCACGTTTTCAACTCCCTGGTCACCACGTACTCTGGAAAAGATTTAGGGAATATTCATGCAAAGTTAAGTTTCATACTTTTTAACAAATATTTGCAACTGGATATTAGTCATTAGCTTTCAAAAATTATAAACATAGGTCAATTGCTGTAAAGACAGAACACTGTAAGATTTAAAAAATACCAAAGCTCACATTTGTGAAGAATTCAAAAAGTAAAAAAGCTTTGGTAAAGGTCTAAGCTTATCTAATATCATCATTCACTCAGTTCTTTGAATTTAGCTTTGTGCAAATATATTATCAGACACTGATATTTACATTTACATTTAGTCATTTTGCAGACGCTTTTATCCAAAGCGACTTACAAGTGGGGAATACATAAGCGATTCATCTTGAAGAGGCAATCAGACAGTGGAAGTGCTCGTAACAACATGTCTCAAGCATTGTTAAAATAAATACAAGCTAGCAAGGGAAGGAATAAATAGAGAGAAAGAAAGGATTTGTTTTTTTTTTTAAGTTTAGGATGAAGTCAAGTAGTGTCGAAAAAGATATCACACAACATGTAGTCAAGATGTTGACTCCTAAAATAAAGACTCATCACCTATTAACAGTGTTCTTACCTTGAAGGCCACCCATGTTTCTGAACACCCTCCAGAAAGAATGAGAAGGCAGTTGATGCCTTGTTGTTTTCAGCAGCATCAAGGTATAGGATCTATGAAAAAAAGGGGGTTCAGGAGAAAGATTTAATTTTTTTATTTTTTTATAAAACTTTCACTTTAAATATACATTTTAGAGACCAGTGTTGCAAGCAGTATCTCATATATTTATATTCATATATATTTTTCTTTTTGCCCAGTTTCTCAGACAAGGCTTAAGCTTAGTCCCAGATTAAAATGTATGTTTGATCTCCAGTAATGGTCTAACTGCCCCTTTATTAAAGCTACTTAAAAATTCTAATTTAACTAAGGCCTACTGCTGGCTTAATCTAAGCCCTATCTGTGAAACCAGGCATTTGAAGGAGTAGTTCACACAAAAATGAAAATTTACTCACCAGTTACATACCCTCCACTTGTTCCAAACCTATATGAGTTTCTCTCTTCTGCTGAACACCAAAGAAGATATTTTGAAGAATGTTGCTAACCAAACAGTTGACAGCAGCCACTGATTTCCATAGTAGCTCCTGTAGACCTGTAATTAAAGCTTCTGGGATGTTGACATGATTTGATGCAGTAATTGCCAAAACCAGTTCTCGCTAAACAGTATCCAGGAGGTAATCCAAATCTAAAGTCAATGGATACCATGAGCTGTCTGTTTACCCAAAATATCTTCTTTTGCAATCATCAGAAGAGAGAAACGTATATAGGTTTGGAACAAGTGGAGGGTGCATAAATTATGACAGTTTTCATTTTTGGGGAAACTATCCCTTTAAGTTTCAAAACAGAACAAAGTCAGAGCTTGACAAACAGTACCTTCCTTGAGAAACCATCAATCCCACCAAATATCACAATATTGAATCTAAGAAAACAAAAATATGAACATAAGACTATGCTGTTTGTTTGTAGTCATTTAGTTTAGGGTATATCTGAAGGCATGTTTAATGTGTGTACATGTGTCATTATGTAAAGAAAAAAAGTCAGATTTTCTGTATGTGTGTACATGCGAGTGTAAGAGAGAAAATACTCACGTGATTAGCTTATGGTTGGTGTCCACATGAACTAGGGACAATGGTGCAGGAACAGAGTAACTTCTGCGAGCAATAAAACCAAGCTGAACCATTCTGGCCAAAATTCCAGCTCCATCCACCCGTCGCATAGAGGCCTTCATCCTGTGCCACTGTATCCGGTGCCCTCTAGCCAAAAGTTCACCTTTCATTAGTCGGTAGCCAGCATGTGGCATTCTTATTTTTATTGATCTCACAACATGATCAAGTTCTTCATCTGATATGTTGGAATAGCAGGCTCTGACAGACAGGGTGTGTTCCTTTAATCTTCTGTTCATTGTGCTTCTAGAAACGCCACAGATCCAAGAAAGATGTTCTACAGGGAGAGCAGTACGAAGGAGTTCCTCAAGGTCATCCCTTCTGATATCCAAACGTGGGCGTCCCACGTTTCCCCAAGTGCAGGTTACAATATCAGATGCAGTTGTTGAAGTTTCTTCAGAACTTACATTTACATGAATTATGTTGATCAGCTCCTGTAGACCCATAATTAAAGCTTCTGGGATGTTGACATGATTTGATGCAATAATTGCCAAATCCAGTTCTTGCTGAGCAGTATCCAGGAGATAATCCAAATCTAAAGTTTCATTCCGAAAAATCAAGCTAAACTTTGTCAGCATACGCTGTAAAATGTCTTCCTGCACTTGTTCCTGCAGGTATAAACAATGCCTAGTAAGCAATAATGTGTAATTAAAATCCAATAAAAAACATCCCCTTTAAGACTTTTAAGCCAAGATAAAGACTAGCAAACCAGTTTTACCCTAATTAAGCTTTATAATTTATATAACCTCATTCAGTGCCTACCTGGAAAAGTGACATTTGTCTTTGGTCCTGACAAGTAGCATTAAAAGAAAAGAAGATTAGGCAAACATATTACTTCTATTTTATATGTATATCTATACACTGTCTCTTGATATACATAAAAAGTTTTTAAACAATAAATAAAACTTTATCAAGTTTTTAAACAATAAATGTGTCAAATAAAGCCAGAACTGTTGCACACTGTACATGAATAAAACTTTTATCGATGTTATTGATTAACGTTACTTTAGTAACACGAACTTACTTCAAGCTGCCTTGAG
>JAUZSZ010000114.1:10112035-10123957 GCA_034780575.1 Labeobarbus marequensis | reverse complement strand
CTATGGCAATGAACACAGCTAAAAGCCAAGCCACTTTCATGGTACCTAAAACCCAGGATTGGTGCAAACTAAACTGAAATTTACCTGGCTAGCCAGCTAATCCAGCTTCATGGTACAGGCCCCTGGATGCGTTTTTGGAACCACATACCTCGAGTAAGCAAGGTTTGTGGTTAATCAACCGAAGGTTCAGGGTTCAGCTGACGGTAAATTAACTCTGCTTTCTGGAATACATCCCTGTTGTATCACTGAGATTGGTCTTGTGTAAACCTATTCAAGTTACAGCTTATTGTAGCCTTCTGAACAGTCAATTAGCATTGTTGCGCTACGTGTCCCTGTGTGTTGGAAGCTTTAGGGAGGTGGGTGCCATTTTATTTATATGAATCCTTTTTCTCCGTTTTTTTTTTTTTTTGTTTGTTTGTTGTTTTTTTTTGCTTGGGGAGTTAGTGTATATTTCTGTTGTTAATTTTCTTTTATTTAGTCAGTTTAGACTGTTTTACTCTCCTAACTAGTTAGAGGGTCTTTTTGTTTGTTGTTTTGGTCTTTCCCCCTCCTGAAGTCTATTTTTGCCTTCTATTTTTATTTTGTCAATTGTACTTTTGTTAATAAATTACTTGGAATTAATTGGAATTTAATGTCTCTGTCGTGTGGGGCAGGGGACTGGCACACACTCGCCCCAACTAATTTTGTTTTCTTTATTCTGTTACTCACTTACCCAGACCCTTACATCTAGGATGTAACAGTGAAAATGTGGGGGCTCGTCCGGGATATATTCAATACTGTAAACAGGGTTCCCACAGGTCCTTAAAATCCTTGAAAGTTTGTGAATCTGAAAAAAAAAAAAAAATTCAAGGCCCTGGAAAGTTTTTGAAAATAAACATACATATACAGGTCCTTGAAAGTACTTGAATTTATTTTGTGCAAGAAGTTTTCTGGAAAAAGTTCCGTATTATTCCCTCCGGTCCGCTAATGTGTTATTTTGCCAACACTTCATGGCCTATGCATACTAGCTTGCTTGATTAATGTTAGTTACACGCATTTACGGGTTACGTTAATTGTTTCCCGTGTCAGGTACTAGTACGTTGCCATGACGTTCACACGCGCGTGTGGAACCACTACGATGGTACCTGAACATTTCAGACACACCGTGAAACACCGCAAAAATAGGCTGAAACGTGATGCCTGGAAAATGCAAATTTCAAGATATCTGGCTCACCAAAGAAGACTACAAAGAATGGCTTGCCAGAGATCCGAAGGACCATCACTTGGCCAGGTGCAGAGCCTGTTGTAAATCTATCAAAGTGGATAGGATGGGAGAAGCGGCTCTTTCAAGTCATGCAGCTGGATCTACACACAAGACAGCACTTCGGAAATCGAAAGCAGGTAACTTAATTCCTACCATAGCCTGCATCTGACATTGAATGTTAGCTGCTAACCGTTTTTTTTTTTTTTTTTGCTGTTATTTAAATGTCTCGCCGTGAAATGTTAGTCGCAAAGGCTGTAGAGTTGCATGTGATCATGGCGATGTGGATAAATTTGCACCAGCTCTACAAACGGCACTCCAGTCACGTCACGTTCATTTATATAGAGCTTTATACAATAGATGATTTAAAGCAGTTGTTCTCAAAGTGTGGTACGAGTACCGCTAGTGGTACTCAGGCTCCCTCTAATGGTACACAGAGGAATCACTAAATTAAATATAAAATGAATGTTAAAAAAACAATACATTTGAATTTAATCTTCTTTTTTTTTTACATTTAAGTACAGTACAGTTTTTATTTAGCTTTTAGGTACAACATTTTCATTTACTCATTATGTAAGATTTTATTCATCTGTGTAATCACAGTGTAGTGAATGTTCAAACTGTGTATTTATGATGTTAAAGTGGCTTACAATAAATATTCTTAATTAGAAATAAAAATGCCTCGTTTTTGAACTGTGCAGACCTGTAGCTGAATAGTTAGGCCATCAATAGGCTTACCAAGATATTGTATGTCACCCATTGTAAATCAAATATTGTGTTAACATATGTAGGCTATAAGCTAATTCGTTTATGATGCATATATAAATACACATATATACCTGACACATATATACTTTTGGTAACATGAAAAATGGGTGGGTTCAAACAAAAGGTGCTATCTTCTAAGTTGTGTATCAGATCCAGATGAAAATACCTGTAAATAAAAGCTGAAATGTTAATCTCTCATCTCATATTCATCTTTTGATGTCAAACCCAAATGTTTTCAGTCTACAGCAAAAATAAAGGAATTGGCCTTACTGTTGCAATACTTTTGGAGGGGAGTGTATCTTGCCTGTTCTGTTGTTCATTTTTGTAAGGCCTAAAACAATGTATTTTCTTTTCCACTCACAGGTTCTTGCTCGTGCAGTTGAAGGATTTTTGTGGAGAATTTCTCAAGAGGAAGCTCAGCCTTGGCAACTGTGTGGCTGTCCATAGCCTTGCACACATGTACACTTTGGACCAGCTGGCCTTACGTGCTGCTGACATGATTCGTCGCAATTTCCATAAAGTCATCCAGGATGAGGAATTTTATACGCTTCCATTCCATCTGGTCAGAGACTGGCTGTCAGACGCAGAGATTACAGTTGACTCTGAGGAGGATTTGTTTGATGCAGTGGTCAAATGGGTTCAGAAGAACTCAGAAGAACGGATGAAGTATTTTGAGGAGCTTTTTCGTCTTCTCAGGCTGCCACAGATAAAGCCAACGTATCTTACAAGAGTTGTGAAGAATGAGCCTTTGGTCGCGCAGAATGCAGCTTGCCTACAGCTTGTGTCAGAGGCTGTGGAGGGTCATGCGATCCGCTTTGAGAACCTCAAATCAGCAGATACAGAGTTCTGGGCATCATACATGGCCACATTCCAACCAAGATTTGGCCAGAACATGGATGTCATCATGGTGGTCGGTGGGGTCTCTGAGGGAGGTGACTACCTGAGTGAATGCGTTGGGTACTTTGTATACGAAGACCGTTGGGTCAATTTGCCACACATCCATAACCATCTGGATGGTCATGCTATTGCGGCCACTGATACCCATGTATACGTGGCTGGGTCCATGGAACCAGGATTTGCCAAGACAGTGGAACGCTACAATCCAAATCGCAACACCTGGGAACAAGTGAGCAACCTCACCACACGCAAGCATTCCTTTGGCCTCACCTGCATCAAAAATATTCTGTATAGTATTGGCGGTCATGGCAACTTCAGCCCTGGCTTTAAGGATGTGAGTGTCTACGAACCTGACCAAGACAAGTGGCACAACCTAGAATCTGCTCCTAAGATTTTGAGAGATGTCAAGGCTATTAGTGTCGAAGATCGATATGTTTATGTCACGGCGCGAACGCCCATAGATACTGACAGCGATGATGGGTTGAAGACGGTGACTACTCGCTACGACACTGACAGTCGACAGTGGCAAGAAGTCGATTCCTTACCGCTTATTGACAACTACTGCTTGTTCCAAATGGCTGTAGCGTCAACTAACTTCTACCACACGGCTTCTTGCTGTCCCAAGAGTTACACCAGCGTGCGTGATGATGTAGCTCGTCAGAAGATCAGCGCAAGGATATCTGATGACATTCTTGAGAGCCTTCCCCCAGAGGTTACTAGTATTGAGGGTGCTGCCATCTGCTATCTTGGTGATGATGTGTTTGTGATTGGTGGCTGGAAGAACAGTGACGATGTGGATAAGCAGTATCGCAAGGAGGCGTACCGTTATTGTGCTGAGCGCAAACGCTGGATGCTTCTGCCGCCCATGCCTCAGCCACGCTGTCGTGCCACAGCATGTCACGTTCGCATTCCCTACCGCTTTCTATACGGCTGTCAGCGTTACCCAATGCCACAAAATTTGGCACGCCAGAGGGACCGTATGCAGCAAATGCAACAGTTACATCGTCGCACGTTAACTCTACGCAGGCAGTTACAATCACAGATTGAATGCTGAGAGCCCTTGTTGCTCAATAGAAAAAACTACTGCAAAAGTCATGATGATATAGTGTCTTGAGCATTCCCATGATCCCATTCTTATTAAAATGTGTATTATTTGTTTACTTGTGACATTTCATCACTGGGAGAGTGAATGAAATGGCTGAAGCTAGTAAAGAGAGTATTTTCAATGTGACTTTGTATAATGGAATCATATAAATATGTAAAAAAAAAAAAAAATACATTTGTAAATATCTGTACACGAGACATTGTTTCATGGCCTTGCATGAATTTGCCTTATTCCCGCTATCGGTAATTTGCATAATGCTGCACATTGTTCATTTATCTTGAGTCATAACGTTCCATGTGGTGATGGTTGTCCGGCTACATTTGTGGGGTTTTAGGTTGTTTGTTTTGCAGGAAGTGACACCATTTTTCCAAGCTGTAATGAATCAGCTGTTCAAAACTGCTCACACATTTTGAACAAACCATTAATAACTATAAAAAGAACCACTGCATCTTTATTCCCTTCCCTTAAATTACTTGTTTTTGGTCTTAATTGTAATGATTTTATTTGTCTTTCACTTGTTTGTCAATGCAGATCTTTCACAGTTTTTGTTTATATGTGCAAAAATGCATTCTTCACAACTACAAGCACTTAATTTCAGCATTAACCCTTGTCTTAATCTTTTTTCTTATAGTTTTAATTGATTATATGTGTTCTTTTTCAGCTTGAAAACACAGGGAATAAAGACAGTTATGGCATCAGTTATTGAGGCATGAAAGATACATCTAAAAAAAATTGCAATATCATAGATGTTCAGAATATAGTCAAGGATGCATTACCTCAGTGTCAAGGGCAGGTTTCTGTTACTTAAATATAATTTGTCATTGTTGTTGTGGTCTATGCCAGTTTGAGATCTCTTAGCTTCCTTGATTTAATTATTTTCACTCATATATGTTTTTAGCAACCTCATCAGTTTGTGCTTTGTCATGCAGTGCCTGTCAAGAATTATGTTAACATTTCCCATCAATCAGGTGTAGTTGGCCATTCCAATTTTAATAATGCACCTACTGATGGTACTTTTGTATCTTTCATCTACATTCCCTCTTTGTATTTCCTCAAAGTCTTTTTTTCCTGTCTTTTACAATGATGTATTTTATTACAGGAAATCTCTGTGCATTTCATTTGGGTAAAAAATTGTCAAGCAATCATTGGCACCATCGAGACCAGAAAACATTTCACAATGTTCACCTGAAGAACATTTAGCCATTAATACAGTCCATACCAAAGTGTTAAAGTATGTCATCTTAGATGAACTAATGTTACGCGTCGATGCTAAAATCTCTACTAAATGCAAGATAAAAATGGCTTTGACAATGTATTTGTAGCTCTCGTCTTGACTTGTGCAGAGTTCCATAGTCATTTCATATGGGGAAAAACCCTGTGAGACATACAGTGAACATACATTAAGCCTTTTTCAAACATTTTCCTGCATATTGGAGACTCTGTAGAATCTTAGATATTGTATTTACTCAGTGGGAAATGTAAGTTTTGTGTCTCTCATGTTGAGATGTGGTTTAATAGTGTTTAAGATCTATATCAGTTTCTTTCCTTATTGCACAGAGGAAATAAGTGTGTATGTATGTATGTATGTGTGTCGATGGCGAAAGTGTCTGACAATAAGAGTAGCAAGGCTGGGATGTTGCCTTGTCCCGCTCTCGTTGTTGTAAATTCTTTTAAGGGTGGATATAATTCTTTGCATGTGTTATAAAGTATGCACATGTTGTGGATCTCAGTGATTTGCAATAAATATTTATTAAAATTCCGATATTGTCCAAGAGTTTTTCCTCTGCCTAGTTGATACCCTTCCTGGAGTGCAATTACTACACTGAGAAAAAAAATAAGCTGAGAGAACTCAAAAATCTGCTTAAGCTGGTTGCCTTAAAATTTTAAGTTGGCTCAACTTTTTCTTTTACATTGTATTTATGCTTACTAAAATTGATGCAGTATAATATTGTACTACAGTTTTGACTTTAGATCAGTCAAGGCATTTTCACATAGAATGAGATTATTCCCCAATTGTTGTGACTGCAAATTGACAAGATCTGTTTCTCTGTATGGTATAATCAAGTGTCTATTAAAAAAATATATTGAGCAAACCTTTTGCCATTTGAATTGTACAGAGTTTTGGTGACTGGTGGACACATATATGCACATAAAGTCCAATAGAAACCAATGCAAAAACAATAAGACGGAAATAGTAGCATAAATTAAACATGGCTACACCCATCAAGTTGTAAAATATGCTAATTTCACCTGCATTCACCCTAAAAATACAGCCAGAAAATCATCTATCACAGAAGAGCATTATAAAAGGATGAACAAAAAATGTAACCCTTACCAAAAAAAAAAAAAAGAAAACAAAAAAGTATACTTCATTCTAAACAGATTTCAAGAATATTTACCAATTATACCCCATGTAGCAAGTGTTCTAAAATTAATGCAGTATTTTAGTACTTATTGGGACTAAATTGGCTGCATAGTAACAGTAGTACATTGAGGTTTTTTTTATTATTATTTGTACTGCAACAATACTGATCTATACTACAGGAAAACTTGTTAGTTTTTACACTGTAAGTATACTTGGTTTTCAAGTGTACTTAATATTATACTTTCAGTTCACTATTTAGTATTTCTATTTTTGCACTTAATACAGGCGTGCCCAACACCGGTCTTGGAGAGCCAGAGTCCTGCAGATTTTCTCTCCAACCCTAATCAAACACACATGAACAAGCTAATCAAGGTCTAAGGGCTACCACAAAGTCAGAAGCAGGTGAGTTTTTAAATCAAAGTTGGAGCAAAACTCTGCAGGACTGTGGCTCTCCAGGACTGATGTTAGCCATCCCTGACTTAGTATAATTAGCATATTAGAATGAAGCAGGGTTCCTCAAATCCGGTCCGCTGCCCTGCAGAGTTTAGCTCAAACCCTGGTAAAACTCACCTAACTTTGATTTTCTAACGATCCTTAAGACCTTGATTATCTTGCTGAGGTGAGTTTGGAGTCTGGTTGGAGCTAAAGGCAGGGCGTTAGCCATCCAGGACAAGATTTGAGGAACCCTTTTCTTAGGATCATGTGACACTGAAGACTGGCATAATGGCTGCTGGAAATTTACATATACTACATAATATATTAATACAGTAGTAAATGCAGCATTGGAGACCCCCCCCCTCAAAAAAACAAACAAACAAAAAAAAAAGAATTAATTATTCCAAACCTTAGAATAATTATACCTAACTCTATTTAATTATTATATTAAGTATAGCTTGATCAAATTATTAATTACAAGTATTTTCTCTTATTTTCAGTCTAAAAGAAGTAAACTAATAGCACACTTGAATACATTTTTTTTCTTTTTTTGTAAGGGTAGTCATCATATTTCAAAATAAAATGTTTGCAAGTATTTTAGTTTTGGACATTTTATTCAATGGTACAAATGCCTTTTTGAAATCCAACATTTTTAGGAGTATAAAAATATGTGACCATTAAATGTACAAACTTTTAATACTGGAAAGCAAGTTGATCCGGTTTTCAGCCTCAGGATTTGGAGTCTGTTGCTTTGTTCTCTGTCTGAATGCATGTACATTCACATGCTTTTGTGAACACATTTCACAGTTCTTCATGGCGTGTTTTCACTACATCTTCATCCACTTTTAGTTTTAGCTCATCCTGAGTGATCAGACCATCAGCGTTCCTATCCTGGTTCTTGAACATATCCCTGATGACACTATCCGGATCCTGAGCTGGTTTAAGACGCCCTTTTCCTTCTAAGACCTGCTGTTTGATGAACTGTGAAAACTGTGGAGACAAGGTACAGTACCCTAGTGAAAAATAATGTATTTGAAATACATTTATTTCATGCTAAGTCTCCTACAAATACATTTGCATATTTATGTACTTAATGAAAATACCCAGCAATTGTACTTGTGGTATACTAAACTGGTATACTTAAAGTCTGCTATATTGGAACAACTAATTTTGTGCTTAATGCACTTTAATTGTGCGGAAGTAGTGCTTAAGTTCAACTAAAGATAATACTGACGTATATTTGATTGTGCTAAAGTGGAACTATTGCAAGTATACTTCAGGTGCACTTTAAATAATTTGCATTTAAAGACTGATATTATTAAATGATGATACAAACCTCACCAATAGTGACATTAAAACACATTTTAGGCTTAATATTATGAAATGTACATTGTGCACAAGTAGTACTCCAAAAAAAAGGTTAATTATAATTTTTTATTTCAGCAAGTCCCAGGTGATATGTCAGAAATATTTTAATAGATTCGAACTATACTTTGTATTAAATAAATGTATTTTAAATATATTACTTTTTTACTAGGCTAGGAAAGTGAGGATTAAAACTAAATCATTGCTCTCTTACCCAAGTGGCACTTACTAAAACAAGTATTTAATTACAAAGACCATGTGCCCTGAATAAAACCAGTAACTAGAGGTAAATACTTCAGCAATAGTAAAGAAAATGCTAATACAAAAGCAACAAACAAAACTCCCACATCTAACAATGTAATGGTACTTACAGTAACTAGTCAAAAGTCAATGAGTTTAGTTGAGTAACGCACTTAACCATTGGCTATTCCAGTGTGGTCTGGTCTCACACAGACTATTGGCATTATGTCTGGTCCACTTTGCAGCTTATTTTGGCCAAGAACCACCCACTTAGACCAACCTCTGTTCTTTGAGTTTTATGTGCCATTTAGGGACTGACTCTCTGATATAGTTGATGCTATATTTTCACCTTTAACAGAACAAAATCTTGGAATCCCTAGTCTGTGTGTGCTCCAAAACGGTTTCACCATAAAACTAGAACTGTGCCTGTACTTGTTTAATATTTTCATTATGTTTAGTGTCTGAATAATTCTCTCATATCTTCACAATAACACATATTTCAGGGCCTGATTGTTTGCGACATCGTTTTTCAGCAGATCAGAGGTCTGAAAACTTCATCAGAAAAGCTTGCTCAAAGGCTGAAAGCATCTAGAGCTAAAAACTGACCTCCTCTAAAGGGACCTGTTGGTCCTGGTTGCTGTCTAGTGCCTCAAACAGCTGAACTGGACTCTCCTCGAGCCAAATGAAGAGGTAGCCTTCAGGAACCCCTTTCTGCAGGGACACCAACTCTAGTTCGAACCGTAGCACTGCACTCCCTGGGACAATACCAGCTAGGAAAACAAGAGAACAGAAGACAGGATGCAAATTTATCAGAAATTGACAAGAATTCAGTGTTACTTATTTTGTTGCTGTTTGGAGTTATACACCCACACAGAATAAATTTGAATTTGGCTCGCCCATGTTTTTTACAATGTTTCAGTATCAATGTACTTGAGCTAATGCTGCAGTCAAAGTCAAAGTTTATTTATAAAGCACTTTTTTTAAAAACAACAAGTGTTTATCAAAGTGCTGTACATGCAAGAAGTAATAAAAAATGATACAACCAGTGACACTAAAAAGCACTAAGAGACAATAGAACAATAAAAAGAAGCAGCTCTCACATAGCGTTAAACGCCAAACTATAAAAATACGTTTTTAGGCTAGATTTAAAGACAACAAGTGTTTGAGCCTGTCTAATGTAGAGGGGCAAGCTGTTCCAGAGCTTCGGTGCCGCCACTGCAAAAGCCCGGTCACCCCTGCTCTTCAGCCTTGCCAGCGGGACAACCAAAAGCAAATGGTCAGCAGACCTAAGTGCTCTTAATGGAGCATATGGCTTAATCAAATCGGACAGATATGTAGGTGCTACCCCATTAAGAGCTTTAAAAACAAAAACCAGAATCTTAAAATTAATCCTAAAATGGACAGGTAACCAGTGAAGGGAAGCCAGAACAGGGGAGATATGTCGGATCCAATATAGATTGCACTGCATTGTCTTTTAGTTCCAGTCCTTTTGAAAATCCCGCATCGAATTGTGAATTGTTTGTAAATAAATCTACAGTAAAATGAAGTGAACAAAGGCCCATCTTACTGACGTGGTCTGGATCTTCATTTAAAATAAAATTAATCCTCTTCCCTGACATTGGGATCAGAAGGAAGGCAACACAAACACTGTTTTTCCACTACTTGGCACTGCACAGCATCTTGTTGTCTTCACAGCCATCTTTATTGTTTGGTTTCTGTGTAGACCTGGGTGAAACGGTGGGCGGGGCAAAACAGGCAGCGATGACGAAGCAGGCGTTGATCTTCTTCTGTAGAGGCGGTGCTTATCCACACTATTACATCATAGATTGGTACATTCCAAAAGCTGTCGTTTTGGCAGACTGCCTTTAATATAAGCTGTTTTTAGACTAACATCAAAGTTTTGAGTTCTGAAACGTTTTTATAGTACAGTGACATCAAAAGAACAAGGGAATTTTGGTTTCTCAGTTCATGACCCCTTTAAAGTGTAATACAGAAATTATAATGGCTTGTCTGTTTCATGGCATGGCTTTTAGAAAACTATTCTGTCTGATTTTTTTTTTTTTTCGTTTCATAACTGCAGACTTCAGAGCTCACAACCGTGGCCATAGCCAGCAATGATATCATTGAGGTCCTGACCTCTGTAAATTTTTCATGTTCAAACATAAAATTTGTTTTCTGAATGACTAGTTTGCTGTTCAGAACTTCTCATTTGGGTGTCTGCATGTATAATTTAGTTTAGATCAGTGGTCTCAAACTCTATTCCTGGAGGGCCGCGGCTCTACACAGTTTAGCTCCAACCAGCTCCAAATCACACCTGCTTGGAAGTTTAGTGATCCTGAAGAGCTTGATTAGCTGGATCAGGTGTGTTTGATTAGGGTTGGACCTAAACTGTGCAGAGCTGTGGCCCTCCGGGAATTAAGTCTGAGACCAATGGTTTAGATGGTATGCAATAATGTTAAAATTAATTATACACCCCTTACCTATAGTAAAGTATTAACAAATTTTGATGCAGTAAATAAGGTATGATTTTTAATGATCATCCCTCCAAAACAGAGAAAGCATCTTTCAGAAACATCTACATATCTGTCTCTTTTTAAAGTGTTTCGTGTATAAAATGAGTTGTTTTTGTAAGGTCTATTATTGCACAATTCTTAACCCCACCCCAGACCTTATTAAATTTCAAAGCCTGGCTGAGTTCATGCTCACAACATCACATTATCATATTATATTCTAATAGAGATTATTCTCTGCATTGATTGGATTATGTAGAATTCATCATTTAGGCCTAAAATATTCCTGAATTAATGAGAAAATATTAAAAAATCAATTAAAAAGGTCATCACACAATACAGGATGAATTTTATGTCTAAATTGCATGTAAAAGAAATTATATAATTATTCAGCATGTTCTCACCATTCGTTTACCTCACAGATGTGAGATATTCAGTGCAAACGATAGTAACCTCTTCAGCATTACCCTTTTATCTCTATGGCATCACCTACTCATAAATACTCATTAAAGCCTTCAGCTCTACATGTTTAAAGCCTTGTGAGAAACATTTGTTGATTGGAGGATGATTAATTAAAACTCGTCTGTGAGTGGGTTTTTCCACAGGCTAAGCCACGATATCTCATAAAAATAAAATACAGTGATGCATTACTTGCAACATGGCAAACAGCTTTGTTTTCTCTTCAGGCATTTATTGGTATTATATGAAAGTTTAACAGCATCTTAAATTACATCTATAATCTCAGGGTGATTTCATTCCTGCATGGGTATTCGTAAAGTGTACACACAATTGTGCATTTGCACAGATTTTGAAATGTACAATATCAACATAATGACAGCAATTAAACACACACACACACACACACACACACACACACACACACACACTATTACAAATTTTTCAAAATAAAACTGACTAAAATGTTCGTTTTTGTGAAAAGTGGGGACATTCCATAGGCGTAATGGTTTTTATACTGTACAAACTGTATGTGCTATTG
>JAUZSZ010000114.1:10003223-10016457 GCA_034780575.1 Labeobarbus marequensis | reverse complement strand
CTTGTCTCCTGAGACAAAAACTCTAACACTCTCACATTTGTCTCCTTTAAAGCTTTAGAAGATATCTCAACAACATCACAGTGTGCTCAGAATTTTCTCCTTAGCTAGACACTAGATCTCTCACATTTGGAAATAGTAATGTACCAGATGTCTTAATCAAAACTGATCTACAGAAAATTCAACCCTGGAGCTTTCTTTGCTGAAAGGCACATAAAAGGCTTATGACTCAGTCTTAATTATTAATTGACTAATTTGATTATTAATGCATATTATATTGTTGAGCACACATTGAGGCATTTGACTTGGTGCACACTTTGAAAAGTTCTTGAGATCACTTCCGAAATTTAGAGGAGACAAATGTGAGAGCTCTCAAGTCTTTAGTGTAGGATAAATATCTGAGCACAGTGCGTGATGTTGTTGAGATCTCTTCTAAACTTTTGAGGAAACAAATGTGAGCGATCCAGAGTCTCTAAGGAGAAATATCTGAGCACAGTGTATAAATTTGTTGAGATCTCTTCTAAAGCTTTAAATGAGACCATTGTGAGAGTGTTAGAGTTTTTGTCTCAGGAGACAAGTTTGAGAAGCAGGAGACTCAAGCAAAAGTTTCCATTCAATCTTAAGGTAACTTCATTTCTGTCTAGGAAAAATATTTGAAATGTTAGTCTTGATAGAGACTGCAGCAAGACAATAACATTCTCAGTTTGGACTCATTTTTCTCAAATATTTCTCATGTCTCATTTGTGACTACTTCTATTTCTCCAAAGGGATTTTAGGAGAAACATCTGAAATGCTGTTGATACTAAAATGAGAGATATATGAGAATCTCGTATAAGTCTCCTGAGCTTAGGAAAAGCAACCACTGAGCAATACATCTTTTCCTTTGGGTACAGCTGTCATGTGTTTTCACAAGCTCACACTTCCCTAGATAACTGAGTAGCCACTTATGTAAGAGGAAAGTCTACAGGGAACAGAAAAAAAAGAGGGACATATGCAGGGATGTGAAAGGAGGAGTAAATGAACTGCAATAAAGAGGGTCATTAGTAGCTGGGCCATATTTATGCTGACTGGGCTGAACTGAAAGCCTGCAGGCAGCAATTTGCACCTCCAACCTCAATGAAAACTGGATGATTACAGTGCTTTTGTAAAGAAAATGTGAGTGCTGGCCTGTGAAAAACTCACTGCCATGATGCTCTTATATTCTGTCATTTCAAGGGATGTGCAAGACTAGTCGATTAAACAGAACTGCTGCTGCTAGTAGACATTGGAAATACTAGCAGACTAGTCAAAATTGAGTCATTTAGTTACATTTTAAAAATAATTATTTTGAAAAGTGTATTTACTGGAGCAGAAAACAAATTCATTTCATCTCAGACCTTGCATGCATGCGTTTTCTTCATGTTACTCGCTGCAGGCTCAGAGAAATGTCCGTTAGGGAAGACGACCAAGGTGAAAGAGTGTATTTACCTGTTTAAATGGGGAAAATTATGAATGAAACGGAACTGACTTATCTCAGTATAAATAGTGTTTATTAGCAAGTGTTTATTAGATTATTAGCTTTGTTTACAAGGTTAACCATGGAACTTGCTGTATTTCTGCTTGTCCAAAAACACCACCTGCTGTCAGAGAGTGAATTTGCATTTTCTTTCAGCCCATCTGCTGCTTTTGTCAACCCAGGCTCATGAAAATAGTCTCTATATAATGTCCAGAGAGTGGCGCTAAAACACATGTTCAATACGTGACCGTGGCACAGTTTTATTACATTTGTACAGGCACGTATTGCTGCGTTTTTGTTACGCTACTTGAGGTATGTGTTGTGGCTGTTCAGATTTCAAATATCCAGGGAGTGTCGCTAAAGGTTAATGGTCTATCTTGTTGGAAATATCCCCTATACCAAACCCAACCTTAAACCTACTCGATAGTGTTGGTGCAAAAGTGATATAAAACGCATTTGTTGATGCAACCATGCTATTTAACATGCTTAATATTAACTTACACAGTGTCCTAACTACACGCGACACAACGCTGCGACAAGCGATAAAAGGTAAATTTTCCATGTTAATCAGAGTTTTGTCTTAACAAAATATTTGTTTGAATGTTTGAATATTAATTTTGTGTGACCTTATAGCCATACTGAAAGCAACAACAGACAGTTTGCCTCAGATCTTGAAAATAAATTAAAGCAAACATGTATAAAACTGCGATCACAATACGAACCAACAAGCATTTTCCATGACAAAGATGGTAGCAGTCACTCAGTATGTACGTTTAATGATGTTAAAAAGGTTTGATATTTATGAATTAGATTATAAACTTTCCATTTAGTTGTGAGTGCAATACACTTCCAGAGAGAGCCCGCCCAAACACACTTCTGATTGGCTGTGATATATGATTGATTCTGTCGCAGCATCGCGTCTTGTTTGGTGTGGACAGCCAAATTGCTTGTCGCTGTCGTGTCGTGTGTAGTTAGGACACGGTTATGCGGATTTGAGCTGTTTTGTTGAACTATAGCTTCACAGGGTTTGCACCGGAGCTTTTCATCACTCAAGTGCAATGCCATATCACGTGAGCTACCAAGCGTTCCTAGTGAATTAGAAAACTCATGCATATGAAGCTGTATAGCCTGTGACGACAACGTTCAAAAGTATCAGTTTTCAAATCGTGCAGGATGTCAAAATTGTTTTGAAGTCATAACATAACATTCTGCAACTAATTGTGTGAAAATTTGCCTTTATTCATCAAAAATATACCTGTAAATCATACTTTAGTGTGAAAAGGAATAAAAGTTGTCTGAGTTTTACTGCCTCTAGTGTTCATTTCAACTGGAAACTGCAGCGACTTGTATGTATAGTTTTGCAGAAATGTTTGAAGAGGCACGTATTTCCAATGAGCCTAGGTTGTTAATTAATGTGGCAAGTCATTCCTTTTATGCAGTGTACTTTTTTCCTGATCATATTGAACTAACAATTAAGAAAGAATGAAAGATGCTGAAATAACACAACTTACAAATTTATTAAGAAATATTACACATTTTATTTCATTTTTCTTTCTTTAATAAAAACCTCATTTTAATTTATAATAATTTGATAGGTTTTTCTAGTGTCCTCAGCTTTACTTTCTACCCTGTTAGAAGTATTATAGTTGAAAAGATGGGTTTTTTTTAAGAAGAAGAAAAATGTAAGCAAATTCTTAATCCCTCAATCATGAGCAATGGTTGCATTTTTGGTTCTTTTTACAGAAATTCTTTAAATTACAACACAAGTCTATTCATTTTTTTCTAACTGCAAAATAGGAATGACCCTTGCCATTTCAATCACATAACTGCTTCAGTTACTTCTTGATTAGAAGTTACACGTATGGCCTTCATTTTACAGGCAAATAAAGAATACAAACAATGCACAATGAGCTGTATCATTTAACATATTGATTCTTCTCCTTTATTTTCCCTCTTTTCTGTCTATTCTTCAGATCTGGAGGGGGATAAAGCATGTCATCTGCTCTCCTGTGCTTCTGCACTGTGTTCTTTAAACTTTGAGGGAAACAGAAGAGACTACAGATGTCTTCCACTCTCTCACCAAACTCCAGTGTCACACTGTCCTGTCTTTCTGACTTCCTGTTACTGCCTGTCACCTGTTGCCTAGAAACACTCCAGTACATCCCATGGTAATACTTTTAAACTGATTTCGATTTTACTGATGTTGGCAATTTGTAATGGGTTTTGGCCCTATAAACCCAGCACAGAAACTGAAAAAAGTCATAATTTATTCACCCTCGTGCCATTTCGAACCCTTATGACTTTCCATTTCATGGAGCACAAGAAGAGATGTTCAGAAGTTCACATTGTTGAATTCCGAAAAAGGACCAAAAAAGCATCTTGAAGATAGTCAATCCGGCTCATGCGCTATATGCAGATACCCATCTGCATATTCAGACATGGTGCTTGACACACTTCACTTCAGGTAGATAAATCAAGTCAGAATTTTCAGTTCCTTTTTTATATCGAATTTCTGTTTACTAATTGTGGTTCTAATCATAGAGCTACCACATTAATCGAAACAATTCGAATAAATAATTTTGATGCTATAGTATAATCATTTTAGCACTGAGAAGCCTAGACTTTTCAAGTACTCTCCGTTCCATGCAGATAGACAGTCTTGTCTTCCCCAAACAGTTTAGAGGAAAAATTTACGGATGTCCTAGTGGAAATCCCAAAACAATGTATTCTCTTGCAATGGAATGTCTGCTAGCATTCCATGTTTACCCTCATGCTAGTCTGATATCTATAATCTTGCTGCTTTTACGATCATCTATAATAGTTCAAAAACATGCATAACTATATGAATGTACTTTTACATAACAAAAAATAAGGCATTGCTTGTATATGTTTAACGTAGTTATACTTTTCATAAGCACATTGCTGAGTGAGGCAAGGCAAGGTAATTTTAGTAAAATATGTAATATATCATTTGTAAATCTTAAGCATAAGTGGAACACCGTTTGAATGCACTGAGCTGAGGATAAATATATGTGTATGTAATGTACTGTATATGACAGCACTATTTTGCCCTTTGATTGTAGAAATAAAGAACACAGTCAGATATAAGAACAAATACATTTTTGGGTTAAGAATTAAAACAGTAATATACAGTCGAAATGGGTAAAACGAACCACATACAAAACCACAATAGTCAAAGTCATATTTCCAATCATTTTTATGTTACAATAATCTTGTCCACTATACAGTATAAAAGTGCACTAAGTGATTTTTTTTCTTTATCTGCTGCCCGATGTAAAAGTGGACTTTATACTGACACGTATGAATCAATGTTTTATCGTTTGAAATGGTTTTACATTATTATTTTAATAAAAACAACTGCAACATTTCCAAATTAGATTTACATTCAGAGAGAAGCAAGCATTTTGAGGGGGAAAAATGTATTTACTGGGTAATTTCTGGTATTCTTTTCTTTTGGACATCATAAAATGAGAAAATCAAACAGTTCTTTAAAATAACTTTTTGTGTAATCATAAGGGGATGTAAAACTTTTGAAAAATGATTTTGGTCAAGTTCAAGCAACTTGGCCACACTAGACATTTTACTAACTATAAATGACTTTGCAAATAGGTCAGCTAAATCTCATTAGTGTCAGGTTAGGTTTGGGTTAAAATACAAGAAAAAGAAAATATTCCATTCATTGTTTTTAACAAAATCAAGTGCATTGAATATTACATTACGTCAAAGGTTCCCAAACTCCTGTGCAGCCAGGAACACGTCACTAGTCATGTATTCAATAAAAAACGTCATTGTAGTCTGATTACGAGTATTTTAAAATGTAATTACAAATACTTGATTTTTGGAATCTAATTACGTAATACAGATTACATGTAATCAGTCACTTCCCAGCTCTGCTCATAGTCAACATATATAAATTCAACTATCAAAATAAAGTGTTACTAATAAATTGAAGCATTCATGTCTTGTTATAGAAACAAGTGAACAATGGTTTTAAAGACTTATGATTTTAATGTATGGTCATTGTGTATATCTTTAAAAAATCCAGATCCCTTTTGTCCATTTAAAAGCGTATCTGGCACTAAATTATTCAAATGTATATTGTTCAACATTTTAAGGAAGTAAGGTCTTTATTGGGGACACAAAAGGCACCGAATACCAAGAATGACCCTACTCATAAATCATAATCGCAAGGAACAACATATCAGCTCCATGCTGCTTATTGATTCTCATGCACAGCCAGCAAGAAACAAGACACTCACTGAATGTATTGACATCGGTGAAGTTCAAGACACAGAGGCAGAGTTTCATTTACACACAAAATGCAGAGTCAGACTGGGCCTTCTCAACTCTGATGTACATTTTCGTGTTACCATAATGTCAGATGCAAAAATTCAAACTCAAATTGTACATATGGGAAATTATATTATTAGACTTTCATAATATCTCTTTAACTAACAAAATCCAGTTCTTAAATTACATTATCCTTAAGGAATGGTGGGGAAACAGTAGGTATTAGCAATGGTTTCGAAGAATTCTGTGATATGCTGATTCATTTAATTAGAAATTTAATTCATTATATGCAGCATATACTGTATTGACATCCTCGTGTAAGCTAACCTGAAATCTCTCTTGGCTAACATTAGCACTTTATTTCTAAGGCATAGTGGAGTCCTGTTCATGCCATTGTATAAATATTCAGACTATACTAAATAAGGTTTAAGAGAATGAGACTAGCCCCAGAGCATATTTGTAGAAGTCTAATGTACCTTTTTATAGAATTACTTTGTTTAATTACAGCTTACACATTTTTAACCTTTTCAACTTTTAAAAATGAAAAAATACTATAGAAGAGGAATGAGGCAGGAACTGAAATAAAGTGAGTAGTACACAGTGGATACTTAATTTAATGGTGATCTGATGAGTTTGGGAAAAGATCAGCAGGAATGTGTGTGCTTTTCCTTACAAACACTACACCCGGCCACAGGTTTGCAAATATTGTCTCATCATAATAATTTAAAAAAGGTATCCTTGCGAACTTTAATTTTAGTCAAATCAAGTAAAGATCAATTTGCAATATTTGTTAGTTCAGTTCAAAATGAAGTTTTCTCATATTTTCTTGTGCCTACAAAACTACCTTATACTTCAGTAGAGTTACATTTCACCAATGATCAGCCTGTTCCAAAAGTTTCTTTAGTGGTAAATTTGCTCATTCGTAAGCTTCTGAATTATAGTACAGGCAAAAATTGGATCTATTAGCAAAATTATACAAAGTACAAATATATATATGCATAGTGAATATATATAACGCTTTCCTAAAATACATGTATTCTCTGATGTAAATGTAATGGATCCTTTAAAAACATGATCACACATCTACACCAAATATAGAGCATGTGCCAGATTCCAAAGAATGACACACATTCTCACTGGGTGACTTTCTTTCTTTTTTTCTTTCTTTCTTTCTTTCTTTCTTTTTATTATTGTTGCAATGTGAATGGGACATTCCAACCTACAACATCTTCAGGCAATTGATAATTTGGTTTGCATGTTTTTGAGCCACTGAAACTCTTCTGTTAACAAACCACCAACTTGATAGATGCTGAGAGGAATTATTAAGGACAATCTATTAACGTAGCTGATACCGTATTTTAAATATATTGCCTTCAGTCACATTCCATTCCAATCACTGTGTATTTCATTCACTGAGTGCCAGTGTTTTAGCAATTTCCTCCTTCGGTGTGATTTTAAACTATAGATTTCTATGACTAAAGTGTTATTACTGAAATATTATACTTTGTAGTAATTGATTGAATGACATCTGAATAATCAGGTTCAGCTAAAGCTCACTGCAAATAAGAATTTTCCTCAATGATGCAACTCTATCTCATTTCTGGTGGTTTGTAATTAACATCTCAATAACATCAATAAGCATTGTGGAAGGGGGAAAAAAAAGTAACAGCAGTTTTCTTCTTTCCACGACGTGCTTGATGAACAGGCCGCCAGCAAATCAAAGCTTGTTTTGAAAAATGTTTCTGTCACAAATATGTTTCAGAAGAGAATTTCTCAGAATGTATCAGCTGTAAACGATGAAATCCATGTCAACAGCAACAGAGCAGAACAATGTTTCTTTGTGTATATTATTATCATCTGTATGCAAAGGTCTAAATGTATTTGTAACGAAAAACAAATGTACTAGACAATTTTTGTCATGATTTGTCAAATATCACAAATACAAGTATCTACTGTGTATCGATATGTAGTTATAAACCTTCAAGAGTATTCAAGAGTAGCAATGTTTTATTGTATATTTGTGTATAACAACTGCCATAAAAACATGAGGATTCCTGGAGAAATGTCTTCCGGGGTGTGAGACTGTGTGTAAATATTGTAAAAGCTCATCTGAAGCTTAAACTAACTGAATGAAGGAGAGGTAGACACATCATTGATTTTGCCCTCTCAATTGCCATATAAAAATAGATTCAACTCAGCATGTGTGAGTGAAATGTTGAAAACAACTCATTTCTGTTCTCAGAGAGAGATGCAATTCTTTTTTTAATCTTAAAGGAAAAAAACACTGGGAATGTTGGCAGGACACTTGCAAGTTATTAAGCTTAAATAAAGAAAGACTTGAACATTTCTTGCATTGTTTTTAAGTATGTGGAAAAAGCCACCTTTCTTTAGTCCCACTTAGACCATTCCTGATGAGCCAATCATTGAAGACTTATGATAGTTAGTGGGAGGATCTCCTGAATAAGGGGAGGAGAATTCAATTAGCCAAGCATCCAGAGTGTGTGAGAAAACATGAACGAGGACAAAGCATCCATCCCATCTATCCATTTTCCAACGCTGATCCGGACCTGGATAAGTGACTAAGTGGCTAAATGGGACTACAGACGTTGTCAGGGGGTATTAACTGCCAACACACAAAACAGGAAAACTACATCCTGTTCAGTCTAGAGAGGAATCATATCAAGAACTGAATTATTTATATCAATTTCAGTATGCAAGTGCATTTTATTCAAACCTGGATTTAGTCTCTTAATATATTTACAGATAACAGTGTTCAATTTAACAGAGTATGTAGATGACATAAAATGTACAAAATAGATGTCCAAAAAAAAACAACAACAGAATTTTACATTTAAGGCATTTTATAATGTGAAAAGTGCTGTTCTATAGTAAACACTGCATATCAAGATTAAATATTTGCACGTGTTTCACGGTAGAGTCCAGATTACACAGTCCAGAGATATTTCAAGTTCAAATCTATATAAAAAAAAAGAAGCCAAAATAAATAACCCTGAAAAAGCAATTTATACTAAATATATAAACTTCAGCATTCAAATAGACCATTGCACCTAGAAGTTACTCAGCTGAGTTTCTGTAGTACCATGTTAGTTGTCACATTCTGGAATATCAATTTTATACAGTTTTCTAGAGTATAGTCGCTTATATGTAATTCCCAAATGATCAGGACATTTGATAAATGCGAAATGTTTGAGATCCATAAATCTCAATAATGTCACGTAGCATCTGCTTTTCATTGAGTCTAACATATCTAGAACATCATCACACAAAATGTCTACAAAGTACATTAAATAAATAAAAAAGATCAATGAAATCAATTCAAGCATTTTACAGACCATAGTTTGAAACAAAAAGAGACTCCAGTGGATAAAGTTATGCATATGCATGTAAAACAAAGAGTGGATGTTGCTGAATTGTTGTAAATTGTTGCTATTATTATTATTTAGTTTAAAAAAAAGTCACTAAGTCAAACCTCATAGAACAAAACTCTTTGTAGTTGCATTTAGGACACACATTTTCTTGACATTTCAAGACTGAAGCTTCAAAACAGAGAACTAGAGCACTTGATGTGATCAGAACAGGTAAACAAGATGCAAAAAAACAATAATAATTTTACACCTATAAGACTTTGCATGTGCTTTCATGGGAAATATGTCTATTATTTTCACAAAAAATATTAGATGGTAAATTAAGTGTCAAAGTGCTAAAGCTTAAGATATCCTTGAAAGTCATTTATCTATTTCTGCCAATCATTACAAAAATGGTTCCATCACTCATCCTATTTAAATCTCAAAGAATATTGAGCACAACCTGCACTTTCATACGGAAAATAGAAAACTAACCAAACAGCTTAACCAGTGACTTACACCATAACTTAAAATAAACTGTTAATCTGTGGTCAGGAATTTATATACTTATACAGCTATAGTTTCTCAAAATATCTAGTTTTTCATGTCTGAAAACATTATGAAACATTAATTACACATATATTTCTTTGTAATTAATTAGATGTTTCTGTAGCAGGAGCAAAAATATTTTATATATTTAGGTTTATTTATATATTTTATTTATATAAATAAAAATGTTTTAAAAACATAATCACATTTATTTATTTGACCATTTCTAAAAAATAAAAATAAAAATCTCTCTACACAATCTCATGTGATCTATAAAATAAACAATAAAATAATCCTTTTTTTCTTGTCATGTTTAAAAACAAAAAATGAATAGACGGAATAATGGAGTAACAGTGTAAGGTTTTAATTTGATCCTGGCAGCAATTTAGTCAGTTACTATGTGTACCTTCAAATAATTTGTTTTTGTCTTCAAAATGGAAACATGTATAAACCATTCATCACATTTTCATAGGCCTATCAGTTTTTTAATTTTTTTCATCACACTTTGTTTCAGTCGAAAACAAACTAAAATCAAATTAAAGTTTTTCGGTCTGCATTCTTTCTGGCAATTTTATTGGAAAAATTAGATCTCAAAGAAGAAAATTCAGCTTGATTCTTTTTTTTTTTTTTTTGGTCCATTTGTTAAAAGAAAGAGACAAAAAAAAATTAGCTGATTTGTATCTGTAGGCACTTCTTTTACGTCATAATGAAAATGAAGTGAAAATTAACTTAGCTGGACCGGAGAGTAAAGAAATACCTGAAATGGTGTATGTACGGTTTATAATTTGAAATGTGTCTAAGTGCATTATGTTCCTTGGTAAGTCTTTGATAATCAGAATACAGCTGCTTTAAAAATATAAATAAATAAAAATTGTGTAATCTGAGAAGCATTTCAGCAAAGATTCAGATGTAAAACACAGTGTTAGATATAATCCAGGAGTATTAAGATTACAATAATTAGTCTAACTGAATATTACAAACGATATTTTGGAATATATTTTAGAAACTAACCCTCTTATTAAATTATCAAAGCAGTCAGAATACAGTTACTAATCCACAATGTGAGTAAAATATTAAAGCTGTAACCTCATTTTTTTTCATAGATGAAAAAAACAACAACTAATAGTTGAATTCTCATTTTCTGTTTTTAAACAGGTGTTTGAATTTGAGAAAAAAATTCCAGAAGGTATTCACACCAAGAAGTATTTACTTTTATTGTTTCTATTGATGCATTACAACAAAGGGAGATGAACAAAAATAAAAATGTGGGGGGGGGGGGGGGGTGCCATTGAGAAGGTTAGAAGAAAAACATTATCTGAAGGTACACACACCTCTGCGCATCTTTTTATAAATTATTTACGTGCATTCAATTTAGCTTAAGTTCAATCTCAAAGACAATAAACAATGGAGACATGCTGGGATACGAGTTTGTTGAAAGCAGTAATCATCATGAAATGGTGCCACCAGGTGTGAATAAAGAACAAGAGCAAGCATGTTTGTTGTAAGATCACAGCAGAGCTGTTAATGAAATGCACTTTTATTTAGATCAGTGCAATTCAAATGTGCTTTTTTGTGATCAGTACTTCTACATGTATATATATCCATCAAAGGTACGAAGATTGCTGAATGTTTGGTCAAGTAAAGTGCTCAGCGTTAGTTTTTTTTTCTCTCTGTATTGAACAATTGAGTCAATACTTTGAAACTTTAATGACCATAACAACTACTTAAAATAAAAAGATTTGAGCTTAAAAGATTGAAATACTGCAATAAAGCAATTAATCCATGAAATTTTCTAAATGTGGGCACTTTGAGCTTCTTTTTTCTGATTTCTTGTGTTATGCATTCAGAAAGCTACATAGTCCATTATCAAATGTTTGGTGCAATTATTCATATTAGTGTTGAAAACATGACTTCACGCTGTCTATGTGCCATTGTGAGAGAAAGCGTGACTTGGACACAAAATCCAATTCCACGTACCTGCTTTATAATTCTAGTTTGTCCACGTAGTACACAGGAACTGCACAATCACATGAAACCCAACATGTTCGTCCGCTGCTTCTACATGAGTCCACAGCATGGCTCTTTCGTATTAGTCGTGTCCTCTTCTGGTGCTCTTAGCTTCAGCAGAGGTGGATCTCCACTAGCTTGGGTAAAGTACACTGCACTGGGGGAAACATCCTGTTGTACTGATTCAGGAGACGCCAACGGTCCCTGGGGTCCTTCAGGAACAACCTCATCCTGAGGGTCTGCAGACAGGGGTATAGGAGGTGCTGGATGTTTCTGCAGTTTAGCTGCTGCTCTCTGGCGTTTGAGATCTGCGAGCGTGTGGTGAGATCTCTCTCTGCTCATGTTGTCCCCGCCAGCAGCAGCCGAAGCTGGAGTGAGTTGATAGGAGGCGCTGCGATCCATGCGGCCCCCACCCTGGAGTTCTCCTGGAAGTGAGGAAGAAAACAAAGCCGTGCTGCCGTTCCCCAAAACTTGAGCTCCATTTTCTACCTCGCCGACCTCTAATGGAGGAACAGGGGTTGCATTAGAACCAGACACCTAAAACAAAGAAAGGACAAGAAAATTCACCAAGGATGGCCAAGTCATAAGACAAAAACATAATTGAGGCTCTCAACAAAACAAAATTAAGTTTGTGCTTTACATGGTCATTCTCCTCTTTGCAAAAGTATTAAACTCAATATAGCCACAAGCAGCAATTTTCAGCAGTTGGAAAATGGAAAATTTCAAAAACTCATTATGTAAATTAAAAAAAAGATGCTTTTGATCGCATGTATACTGTACTGTTGTATCTTGGGTTGTATTTCTGCCAACACACTGTTCACATATAGGGTTATTCTTTAGTTATACCACTCCCTAGCAATGGAAATTTATGAAATTTGGCATATTTGCTCAGAATTTTCTTTTGTCCATTCGCACCAAGCTTAGTGAAGTTTGAACATTGTGTTTATAAGATATAAGCTAATTAATCCTTATGTTCCACATGCACAAATATTTGGGCCCACACTGACTAAATCATTAAAGGGGTCATATGATGCGATGATTTCTTGAGTTACAAAGCTCAAAGTCTTCCACAAAAGGATTTATTTTATCTAAAAGAGAAGCCTGACACAGACCGGGCTAAAACGTCTCATTAAAACACACCCCCACATGTCTATGTCACCATGTGGAAATATTTACGTAATGCCGCCAAAATGTGCACACAAAGAAAGAAGCTGTGGTTTCGTTAACCGCAGTAGTGTTGATGCAGCCATGTCAGGGAGACGCTGTGTGTTTTCTATGCGAAAGCAAAAGCACTTTATTTGGCCTTCTGAAAGTAGATGCAATTAGAAATCATTAATTAAGATTTGTTAATTAAACAACAGAACAGCACAACCGAAATGTTCGAATTTGTGCAACCCATTTTATGGACCTAGGAGAGTACAAGGCTGGCTGTGCACAAAGGCTATTTCTAAAAAAAAAAAAAAAAAAAAAAAGTATCAATTCCGACTTTGACAATCTGGCCCTTCTGAAT
>JAUZSZ010000114.1:9969911-9980991 GCA_034780575.1 Labeobarbus marequensis | reverse complement strand
AAACTATATATGTCCCCTAGCTGTCATAAACATTTCTGGTCCAATTTCCAAAATTGGGAAAAATAAGTAAATAAATAGGATGGAAAAAAAGTAATGTGTTAATTTCTGAGATTTATTACTGTGTTATAACAGTATATATACATTGCCCTCCAAAAGTTTGGAAACACCCTAGAAAAGTGGGGGTTTGGACAATATTTGCATAAATCCTTTTTAATTTGTGATAATTTTGCACTGATAAGGGACAACATAAACAACGAAAACATATTTTATTACATAAACAGTTTATACATAGAAAAATACTTAAATTTTCAATTCATCAACATATCCACCATTAGCAGCTTTTACAGCTCAGCATAATCTGGGCATCCAAGCTGTCAGTTTATTCAAACATTGACTTGATACTGTATATTACTCCAAGCCTCCTGAAGGATTACCCAAAGATGATTCACACTGGTTGGACACTTCTTACGGACATCACGGTCCAGCTCCTCCCATAGTAGCTCAATTGGGTTGAGGCTGCATGATTGGGGAGGCCATTCCATGACAGACATGATGCCAGCTGACTGTTTCCTCTCCAAAGAGGATTTGCACAGCTTGGAAGTGTGCTTGTGGTCATTATCTTTTTGGAAGGTTTAGGAAGGTTGGGGTGTTTCCAAACGTTTGGAGGGCAGTGTAATTAAAGGAATTCACACAACATTTGTTTTTTCACCTCCTAAAGTAGCTACGCAAGTGTCTTTTACCTAGTGTTACAATATGACGCATGTATATCTGTACAACATACAGTACATCATCAATGTAACAAATTTTATGTCAAAGAGCAGCTCAGGAACACCATAAATGAAGGAGGCTGCTGCTGTGCTGCACAAAAATGTAATGTCTGCCAAGTTTGTATAATGAAGTGTAATTGTAAAGTGTAAAGTAAATGTATTTCAGGCACACAAGCCACATGAAACTACACACTCATGACTTTCTTTAAAGCACTTTATATAAATTGCTCCCATGCTTTGTAACTTTTACTGCTACAGCTTGTTCTGTGGTCTCTACCATCATTTAAATGTTTTATGAAGAAACATTATTTCAAAATGTTTTAGAAGTCTACAATATAACTTCATACTCCTTATGCAACTATTAACAGTGGAATAATGGAAGTTATGACCAACTTGATATTTATGATATTTTGATTACAAGGTAAAAAAAAAAAGAAAGTACAATAAGACCAGTAACATGCAAGAAAATAAAAGTGATAAACTCTGTTTTCATGCACTAAACCCTCTTGGGTGTCAGTAGTCACCTGTCCCCAGCAGGCGGCAGCATGGAGTGGCGTCCACCCATCAGCATCCCTGTCATTAGGAGATATCCTGTGCTCCAGCAACAGCTCCCCGACTGACATGTATCCATTAGCAGCTGCTATATGCAGCTACACAGAGAAAACACAAGATCTTCAGTTTTGGTAACATTATAAATGATCATCCTGTCTACCTGCACTGCAATGTCTTACCAGAGTGGCGCCATGCTCATCCCTGATATTCAGATCAGCTCCACTTGCAACCATCTCTTGAAGGTCAGACAACATTGCTCTCTCCTTGGCGCCGCGACATTCATCAATTCTCTCCTGAGTAATCCCTAAATACAAACATATGGATAATAGCAAGTTTTTGGTCAAACCTCTCATGTCCTGTAAAGATTTATATTAAAATTTGCCCTTGACATAATGCGTCTTGTTTTCTTCCGGCTGTGTACTCAATACAGAAATCGAAACGTTATAAAATGTAATTTTACAGCATGTTAGTCCTAGAAGTGTAATTATACAAATAAATCTATGATAGTTCTTGCGGCTGCAGATGTGGCACAAAAGACAGCTAGTGCAGTGCTTTTTTAAACTGTGGGCTGCTCAAAGTGTGAAAATGTTGGTGCCTTAATGCCACGTCAGAAATATGAAAAACATGAAAAAGCATTACTTGTATTTACATTTCTGACGACACACCACAGGTGGGTCGCAGATCACAGCAGAGTTTTTATCTGCACCACTTTTCAGTGGCTGCGTTCCTCACGGCATGCACACCAAGATATGACTCTTAGGAATCAGTTCTTTATTTATTTGTTCCCCCAGTCTCAGAAGTTACAGATTTGAATCAATCTGACAAATTCTTAAATAAATCAGCATATGACTCACTTACTGAACTTCAAGTTTAGTAATGCATCATGTTAATGCATCGTTACTTTTATTTAGCCATTGAAGTTTTTTATTTGCTGTTATTCTCTTTTATTGGCTGTGTCATCAAGAAAATATACTGTCTTCTAATCTGTAGACATCACAGTCTTTGTTCATGGGTATCCTCATTTTTATTTAGAAGTGCACAAGTAATCAGCAGCTGATATATTATTAGCCGATAACTGGAAAAAAAATTAATTATTATTTCAGTGATAATGGAATATTGGATTTTCCGACAATATTTTCACTGATAATTAGTTCTGGTATATGGGCATCCTTGTTAAGACTAAAATACACTACGAGACTTAAACAGATTTTAAATCATTACTCGCTGACTTCGTTATAAGGAAAAACTGGCCATCATTCACTGAAACTAGAATTACAACATCTAGACTTCTGAAAACAGCAAACTAATAGATTCATGTCAAATGAACACAATGTGTTTTAAAATCGCCTCAAAAAAAAAAGATCAGATATGTTTTTAGGAAATATGTGGCATTTCAAATGTTTCATTTCTGTTCTGTAACTTTGTTAAAAATAATGCTTCTGAAACTAATGTACTTGTTTTATTACTAGAGATTTGCGCTAGTAATTTAAAAGAGGTATTTTAAAATGAAAAAGTGAGAAGCGCTGGTCAAGAGAATTAGTTTACTGTACCAACATGCTCTTTAAAAGCAAATATAACACAAAAGTGTCTTATGAATTACTGACCATAAAAAGACAAGTTACTGTTTGTCAGGAGCATTGAATTAACGTATCTTTTAAAAGCAACGTTCCTCAACACTGGTCATAAGAGGTTTGATTTATCTCAATAGTAGGTATATTATAGGCAACCCTTACCCTGCTCTGCCATGATCATCTCTATGAGCTCTAGCGTAGCCTCGTCCTCACACAGATCATACGGCATGTTTCCATCTGCATTCACCGCCAACAGATCTGCACCCCTGAACAAATGAACTCAGACAGTCTGTATCACAAGGAACACACTATTTATATAGCAATAAAAGTTTATATATAAGTTTACGTATTATGTATATACAAGATATAAAAGTTATGATATAGATATAAATAAAAGTTGTGTATGACAAAGCACTAAAATCAGCACATTAAATGAATTATAAATTGAGACTCACGCTTCTATTAGCATCTGGACGAGGTCAGTGTGTCCGCAGGTGGCTGCCGCATGTAAAGGGGTCCACAGCTCACTGTCACACGCATTCACATTTGCGCCTGCATCCAGAAGACAGCGTGCTATATCCAGAAAATCATCTATGCAGCTCTGCAGAGAAACACAAGAGTTATCTGAATTATTGTCTGTGGAGAACATGATTCAAGAGTAGGGATGTGACAAGATGGTCAGAAACTAGACGAAAGGTCATCCAACAAAAAACTAATTGACTAGTGTAGTGGTCTACAATATTTGGCCTTCTCAATCAGCATTTTTTTTAGCTGTTTTTCTGTGTGGCTGATAAGTGTTGGAAGACTTATTTAGACAGCGACTTTTTAAAAAATAATGAAAAAAATTAGGGTATGCTGATCATGTGCTGTATTTTAGTTTAGCTAACAGGACACAAAGTGAAACCCTTTTGAAATAGTTTAGTTTTTTATTTTATCTCATTGACAGCACTACCATTATGGTCGTATTGTGATACAGTAGTCAGTCTAATGAGGACTACACTTCAAAGACTTGTGATTTTGTGTATTTATGTTTACAAGATGAAACGGATTTAAATGAGCTGATGTTCTTGTTGTTTTGCAGCCTGTGTGTGTGTTGATTTTGTTGATGAGCATGTACCTGATGAAGTGCAGTGAGCCCGTCCTCGTTGAACAAATCTGGACTGACTCCGTTATTAAGCAACTGTCGTACTGCCAGGAGACACAAACGCTCTTAGGTCACCAAAACTACAAACTATTCATTTTGGACAAATGATGACATTATAGGGATAGTTTGCCTAAAAATTAAAATTCTGTCATCATTTCTTCACCCTGTCGAAAGGGTCCAATTTTGTTTGAACCAAAACATTCTGCATAAGAAATCAAGTCATACAGGAATGACATGAAAGTGAGTAAATGATGAGAATAGTACTTTTTTAACTATCCCTTTAACAACAATCTCTGTTAGAACTACAAAAAAGCCAGCAGTGAGGAACAGTTTAGAGTGAAGAGTTCCGATTCATGAAGCATGATCAGAACAAAATGTTCATCACAGTCAACAAGTTTTTATTTATTATTTCTGTGCACTTAATCTACAACAAGCAATGCCTGGTCTATATTTGATAATATATGATTTCTAGGCTTACTAAGTGCACTGTTGGTTAGAGTGTTTGCTTCCTTTTTGTTCTAAACAAAAACATTGTTTTAAACAATTTCTTTATTCCTGAAAATACCATATTAGGATTACAGAATCAAGAAGTTATCTAAAATACAAATCTGTTTATTTTACAGTATGAGTTCAATGTTTTTTATTCAGAAATTTAATTTACAATTTATTTCCAATTATTTCTGTACATATAATGTAAAATATATCATGCTAAGATTAAAAAAAAGATGATTCTTCAATATGACATGGCCTAATGGTAGCTATGAATTAATAGCTATGAGTTAGCTATGAGTTAATATTTCATAATTCACTTATGAATAAGCAGGCCAATATGCATCAGTTTATGTGGCACAAATTTGAAGGTACAATTTTCATATCTGTATTACGAATTCTTAAACAGAGGGTACAGATTACAAATCTACAAATACAGATTGATAAAATGAGGGTACAGCTTATAAATCTGTGGTGAAATTATTAACATGAGAGAGCGATGTACAAATTTGTCAATTTGGTTTATAAAATATGAGTATATGGGCACAGATTACTGGAATTATTGGCCCTACAAAAATATGTGAATTATTTTTAAATTTTTTATAGCCTATCAACCTCTGTAAAAAATACCATAGGATTTTATTTTCTAATTGTATTTATTTTTGTTAAAGTATGTAGTCTTGATTTCCAGAGTAAAAAGCCACAAGGTAAACGTGTAATCATAATGTAAGCAAATCACAACAGAAGGAATTTGCATGAAAGTCTTGGAGGTAGAGCAGCAAAAAACTGTTTTGAGTAAGAGACGAGTATAATATGATCATGAAAAACTAAATTACAACTGCTTTCAATATCACATTGATGGTGTATCTTGGATCATTTTTTACATTTCAAAAACCTGAAGTTTTAACAGGGGTGTGTGGACTTTCTACAGTCATTGCAATAAACGAAACAAATGTGGAATATTGTTAGTCTTTTACTCTTACCCTCCTCTAGGTCATTCCTGGCTGCAGCCTCCAGCAACGTCACACTGGTGTTGAAGGTCACCCTTCTGCTCTTCTTCACCCCATCTCCCTTGTGGTTGCCCTTTTCACTACAGCCACTGTCCTTCTCCATCTGAGCCCAGCCTTTCAGCTGCTGCGCCCGTCTCTTCCGCGCGTGCTTCAGGCGCTCGGTGGCTGAGAGACGGCCGATAGTCGCCATCTCTGCTAGCAGCTCGGCATGCTCTGCCATATCTTCCAAGTCAAGACTCTCAACGCCTTCACAATCCCCACTGACACCACAAAGACTGTGGCTTCTGCTTGGATCTTCTGCTGTTTCCTCTCATAGGCATTCAACTCTTTCACACTTGCAATTCTGACATCCAAACGTCTGATGAGAGCTGCCAGCAAACTTGAGATCCAATGGGATAATAATGTAGAGATGCAGATGACAGCCAATGACAGATCATATTCTTAATAACTTTTTCTATATGGACCAGGAGGACAAGTTCTGCAAAGATAGAGTGCAAATTTCTCATGTCTTGCTTTGAATACAGTAAAATACAGTATGAAAAATGGATGAATATTCTTTTTGAATTGCGTTATAGATGAAATTATACAGTTTGAATGAGAAAACATTAAGCTCGGGCCTGCTGGGCAGAGAACAAATCTCAAGGAGTTATAACCAACAGATCTGAATGATTTATATAAGAGTTGGTGTGTGAAACAGACAACTCCCTGAAACAGTGTTTACTTCACATTTCCAGGTAACAGTTTTAAATAATCAAACATAACTTGTTAAAAACAGATTTTGGAAACACCGCCTTAGGTCATGATGTACTCAATTAAATAGAAATCAAATTTACCTTCACCATTTGGGTCAAATGTTGTGTTTGAGGAAAAACAAAAAAAATTCTAAGCTGTTCAAGTTTCAGTTTTGAATGAACACACAAAGCCCATAATGTGAGATTATTACAACGCCCCATTTCAACTTGCTAAACCTGTCACTCACTGCCAATTATGTTGCAAATCACACCCAGGTCCATATGCAGAGTTTCTGAAGCTGGCCCAAATCCTTAACAAACTTAATACTACTAATGCAATACTATGGTCTTACTTGACACTGGCTAAACAAGATTTCCCAAGACACATCCAGTGAATTCATTACGGATTGATTTTTTTTTATAAATTATTTATGAATAGGATAAATTTATATGCTGTTTATGATGTTTATAATGTTAGACATTATATTGGAGTTTTGGAATAAGATAGGTTTAACTGACTAATCTATACACAACATGGAAGTTCTGAGATAGTGATTAACGGTCTATCATCATTAGCCAATTTCCCACCATCACACAAAACTATTCCAAGTACAGTAAACAATGGTTATAATGGACTCTATGCACGGCACATAGCCTACGTATTTCCGGTGAAATCTGAGGGCGCATAAAAGCTTCCGGTCTGCATTTCGCCATAGCGTGTTAGTGCATTATCAGCCGCCATCATTTGTCATTTAACGATTATAAAACCATATTTATAGATTTCATTATTATAATATCACATATTAAATATATTACAGAAATATAATACAAAACTTATTTAGTGATGAGTTCCAGAAAGTTTAAATACGTCCGACGTGAGGGTGGTTCGTCCCGCCATTGCTGCGTCCCGTTCTGTCAGCTTGTAATATAAAATGTAAAAAAAAAAAAAATAAATTGTGAACATAAGTAACTTTGATATAATGTAATGTCAGCATGTAAATATTAATTACTTTGATAGTGTAAAGTAAACATGTAAATAAAAATTTATACATTTTCTTGTACACCAGAGTAACGTAAATATGATTAACTTTAATTTATATACACACACACATTTGTAGGTACCTTGGCAGGTTGAAACATTCTTTGTCTTTGTAGATGAGCTGGATCATCATGTCATTTTGTGCATATAGAGCAAAATCACACCCATTAAATCCTGAGATCAGCATCTGACCTTGAACTTGATAATAATATGCATGCTGCTGTTTCATTTCTGGTTTGCCATTCTGTATCTTAAGGTAAGGGCAGTCACTGTAACTATTTATATTTGGCCACTTTACTTTTAAAAGACAGAAAATTGGGTGCTCTGTATGGTCATAAGTGATGCCAGCAGGAGATGCCCCAAACCAAGTTGCATCTGGGTGAATCCAGGCAGGTAGAAGGTAACGTTTTGCAGCAGACAACATTCATGAACAGCTGAAGATTACATTTCAAGACCTCTCTTCATAACTGCAGTCTGGAGAGTTCCTCTGTAAATCCTATCAGCCAAGTGTTCATGTAGAGTAACAATAATAAGAACAAAAAAGTACAATATAAGATATTAAGCATACATTTATTTCTAATAAACATTGAAAAGAATGGCCTGTTTAAAAACAGATTTCAGCAGGATTATGCTACATGACCACATCAAACGACTACATTCTGACGCTCATGTGAAGTTCCCATCACACCGAGAGGTCTATTGGTGTTGTCGAATTTATAAAATGCTTGTTGCCGTATATTTAAGTGCAGAAGATAGAAAATGGTATAAAGTAATTTAATATAGAAATACATATGAAATAATTATATTCTACAGCTAAAAATTGGCGTAAAAATCATGCAGCATTACACAGCCTCATAAGCTAGATTTGATAATAATAGACAATAGAATTATAATACTCACCCTCAACGTTGTCTGTGTAACTTAAAACGCATAGCTCCTCTCCATTTTACTCGACAGCGTGACAGGTGACAGACTCACAATACGACAGATATCATTAACGGCAATCCTGGTAAGTTCTTGTAGGCAGAGAGTGTAAAAAGTCATCTTCTCCGCATTCATTTTGACAGTTCTAGGTAAAGAACAATAGCTTCCGGTGCAGCGCCGGATATAAACGCGCCCCCTGAGAATAAATGCGGAAGTGACTGTGCATAGAGACCATTGCTTTTTCTTAAGTGCAGCTCAACACAGAACAATTACAAAAACTTCTCGCCATGGATTTCTTGACTCAGTAAGCTAACCATGCACATCTGTGCTGGTGGAACACTTGTAGTGACGTGATGATGGTTTTGTTTTATAGCATAGTAAAAACTCAAACATCAACATATTACTCATTTAATAATGTCAATGAATGTACTTTGTATCTAGTCTATGACTTGATTTCTTTCAAGTTCTTTCAGGTTCTTTCATGATTGTGTTTAAGTTCTTATCCATGCAAACCGAACTGAAAAGGAACAGACAAGGTTAAGACACATATCTGCTGATAGCAAGCAACACTGTTGGTGTATTCCTTGCTGGAAACCTATAGTATTTGTACTAACATTGTTCCACTTTTTTCTCTTCTATTTGCCTGGATTCTTAGAGGGATGGTTCCCCCAAAAATGAAAATTCTGTCTTCATTTACTCAGACCCATGTTGCTCCAAACCAGTATGAGTTTCTTTTTTCTGCTAAACAAACACACACAAAGATATTTTTAAGAACTTTGGTAACCAGACAATTGTTGGTCTCCATTGACCTCCACTGATATTTTTTTTTTCATACTATGGAAGTCAATGGGGGCCAGCAACTTTTTCGTTAAAATATTGCCTATTATGATGTTTAACAGAAGAAACTCCTACAGGTTTGGTACAACTTGAGGGTATGTAAATGATGGCAGAGTTTTCATTTTTGGGTGAACTATCCCTTTAAGAATCTGGGCATCAGAGACCATAAAACCCAGAGAACATAAATTTGGTGTCTATCATACATCAACAGTTCATCTCAAAATATATAAAACTATGTTTTAAAAAAAGCCACTATTTTGAATGTCCTGTAAGACCCTCTTTTTCTTATCTCTTCCTACGGCATTTGACAGACTCACACAAATTTGATATGAGACCATCATGACAAAACGGTATAAAAAGAATTTAGATTAATCAAATCATTGAAAAGATATAAGCAAATTAAATTTTGGGGTGTGACTCAAAATGATTAAACTACAACGCAGACAACAGGACTTTCTACATATACAGATCAAATTACATTAATCATAATTTGTCACAAAGCCAAACAATATTCACTCACAGTGTAGAATGCTAGGTTTATTAGAAAGCTAGACTAGGAACAAACAGCAGAAGTAAAACGCAAAGGAGGGGAAAATTTGGTGTGTGTGTGTGTGTACCTTGTTTTACAGTTGTACTGTATATACAGGGTGTCTGAAAGTGGGGCTCAAGTTCCTGGGATTTTTTTGGCCTCTGACTTAGATGTAGCCTAATGCTCTTTTTGCAATACTTTTCCCCTCTTTTTTAATTGTACAGTCAAACCAAAAACTATTCAGACACCAGATATAATTGATATATATATATTTTTTTTTTCTTCTTTTTTTTTTTACTAGTGGGTGCAGGACACTATAGTTCATTTATGTAAGTGAGAATAGCAAAATAAAGATATAAGATAATATAATATAAAAGTAGAAGGTTATCTTTAGTTGTGTCATGATTCATACTTGCTTTACATGATTTGTCATTAGTTTGTCATGATTCATTCTTGCTTTATATAAAACAACAGCAGTATAAATATGTCCTCGTGCATAGCTGTGTAAATGTGTGTGTATCAGGTTTGCATTGTTGTGATAATTGTGAGAGGATTGGTATGTGTGTGTGTTCATCACATGGGATGCTCCTAGTACTATAAACAGACAGAAACGGAAGAGAATTTAGTCAGTTTTTCCATAACCTTCACGTTCCAAAGCTGTATGAAATATGAAATAATCAAACTAATTAGTGTTTTTGTGTTTGTCATCCGTCCCCCACACAGATCTGAATGAGCCTGACCTTCCCTTCTCTTGTCTTTTGTTCACCTGTGACGCGGGTTTGTGTGACTTACGCAGCGGCAGATGGTGTTTGGTTCGTTCGCTGGGGTTTCCATTCGCTTGCTCTTCATTAGTGTTTACCTGAGGACTCAGTCAGTCCGTGTAGACTACATACTACACCTGTTTGTGTGTCTTTTCACTCTCTGCGAGTTTAATAGTCAGCGTGTCGCTGCGTTTGTTAGCGGTTAGCACAGCTGGTCCGTGTTTATGCTAATGAGCGTGACTTATGGCAGCTTCATTAGGTGAAGGAGTCGTATCATCACCGCGATAATTGTGCGCTAATTATATTTGCAGTGCGGTGGTTTCCTTATTTCTGCAGCGGTAACTCTCCTGCTGCTAATAATCCTACACTGAAAGTATCCTCTGGAAAACTCCAACAGGACGCTTGTTCTGTCATGTTGTTTTATTAAAGCGTGAGTCATGCCTGAAATAAATCCCCAATAAATTAAGTGTAGGACATTGTGGTAATTAATGCTAACGGTGTTCTGGTGTGATGGGCTTGTTGTAGCTTGTTTCCTCTGGCAGTCGGATATTAATAGATATTCGTTGAGTGAATCTCATGAAATCTGTCAAAATGATTTTCAAGTCGTGTTTCACCCATTTATTTTGCATGAAAACTGTGAAGCTTGTTTTTAGGACCATGACATGTTTTGCATCATGACTTGCAATGCAAACAAATCTTATTCTCATTACTAAAATGTGGGAAAAA
>JAUZSZ010000114.1:9735915-9746384 GCA_034780575.1 Labeobarbus marequensis | reverse complement strand
GCAGCCAATCAGAATGAAGCTGTATGACAAGTACCCAATGAGAACGCGAGAAATGATACCTCGCTGAAATAGACCTCGTCTGTCACTGCATCACTGCCACCTACTGAGCTGGAGAGGCCATGCAATTTAAGATAATTGAAAGAGAATCAACAACATATGACCATCTTTTATAAGAATCACATGATGAATTACACTCATTTACTCACATTTGATTAGTAACCTATAAATAGTGCACAATCCAAAATGGTTCCTCGTCTTTATATGACAAAACTTGTTTTTATTTTAAAAGCTTAATAAACCTAAAACTCTCCAGATTTAAATAACAAAAGTTATACATACAAAGTTTTATTTGTAACACACATCAGTGCAATATCTACAATGTTTCCTATATTTTTAGTATCTAATGAATTTTCAATATCATATCATTGGAAAGTTCATGCTGAGGAAAACTAGATGGCATTAGCATTTCTGTATTACAATAAAGAACAGATATCTTGATATTGAGCATCTTTACAAAAATGAACAGCCTGCAGGATCAAGAGATGAGACATCCTCTTGCTCTTGGTGGGAGACCAAAGGGCATTTGATTGGAGTAGAAATCATAGGCACTAATCTTGAAAACACCTTGCAGCTCAGTTCTTATAACGTAGGTTATAATAATTTTTTCACAGAGAATATTCACAACTTGGTCGAGTTTTACAAGAAAAAGTTTGCTCATGGCGATCTGAACCATACATATCATACGGAAGAGCAGCACCCCTTGTGTTTATATAGCCATCGATGGCTGCCAATATCGATTTCTCATGTCTGTATGTTTTTCAGTGGCCGATTAATTAGGTCTGTTATCAAAATGGCGGCAATTGCGGCAACGAATCCCTCGCAGCTTTTACCTCTCGGTATGTGCAACTTTCGTTTTAATGGATTATTTATTTTACTAGTTAAACATTTGCTGTTGTTGTAATGGGGGCATAGAGTTCCCAGTCCCCACTGAGTCGCATTCAAATTTCAGTACGTTTTATTTTTTATTTTTATATTATTGGACACACGTGTATATTAAATGTATACGTTAGGTCTAATCATTTTTAAATAAATGGTTCAAGATATAAATGGAAATCCGTCCCTGCAGTCAGTATGGGCGAATTCTGTTACAAAGTGAGCATCTGTATTGAATTCACTCCATCCCCTCTGTTTAATTCTGTTGTCATTCCCTTCCCTTCATTAGTTCACTAATTTATGTCATCTTCAATTATAGTCAGAAATCTCGTAAATCACATGTTACAAACACACGAATGACCAAGTGTGAAAGACCAAGTCGTTTTAAAAATGGAAACCCCAGAATTCTAGATGATAGAATTGCTGAGTTTAGATGTTGCAAGGGGCGTGTCGATTTAAATTCTATTTTCAAGTTATTTTAATTTTACATTCTCTATTTCAATCATTGTAAAGATGTGAAGACGGGGACAGCTTATAGATAAAGTTAATCACTTAACCTAAAAATATACTTACCTAAGTGAAAGAAATTAATAATTTTTAATTTAGAAGTACTTAATTTGGTTTATTGCTCATAACTATTTTGTGTATTTTAGCCTACTTGCATTTTATGTTTCTTACTTAAGTGCGGGGGACATAAATGTCCAACACAGGGCCTGTCTCAATTGGAACCCTAAAAGCTCAAAGTATACTTAGGTTTTTACACGTACACTACTAGAGTAGGTTGCGCGTGATGTGAATTTTGTCTCTACAACAAAGATAAAACTTGACATACTCATGTAAGTTCTGTTTTGTTCTTCAGTCAGGGGTAAAAAAAGAACTTTGCAATACCTAATGAATGGCATACAGGAATTCACAATAAAGGTACAACTTTAATTGAAAGAAACTCTCCAGTGTGTTCATGTTTTTTTTACTTATGTTTGACCTCGACAGAATAATTGTAAAAAATGAAATTGAAAATATTTTACTTCAAAGAAAGTGGAGCCTCAAAGCACACCCAACTGCCACGTAATCATCATGGACCAATTACAGACTTAAAGTGTTAAACGGTTTCCTGGAAAGTTCACTCTGGCAAGCTTTTTCAAACAACCAAAACATACTCCAATAGAAGTTTGAAGTATATCTAAACCTTAATATTCATTTGACACTTAGCTAACTGGCAAGTTTCAGTTATAACAAAATGATCTTGAAATATGTAAATATGTTTGTCACTTCTGCTCCATTCACCACATTTATTTGGAGTGTCAAGCACATTGTATTGTGGGATACTGTATGTGTTCTGTAATCTGCTTTGGAACATTTAGTAGATTTCACACTGTCCACACCATGTATACTGCAGACATGAACAGCCTCAGTTGTTTTTGATTGTGTTTGTCATGGCTTCTGTGATGTCTTTCAGAGCTGGTGGATAAATGCATTGGCTCACGGATTCACATCGTCATGAAGAACGATAAAGAGATTGTGGGAACTCTGCTCGGATTTGATGACTTCGTCAGTATCCTTTTACGTGCTGGAAAAACACTGGCACATATTTGTGATGGTTAATGTTTTAGAATTAGATTCAGTTTTATTTGACAAAACACAGTTACACATTCACTCCTCTGGACATAGTAACACCTTACAATCATTTATTTGTGCTATGAATGTAAGAGACTCTTTGTTACCATTATAGTTTTTATATACCATATATACTCTATATACCATATAGAGTTTTATTTCACATGATGTAAAGAGAGAGAATGTGCATTAAATTCAAAAATTGTAGCAGGACTACACATACATTTTCTTGACTGTTTTAATCAGACATGGTTCTTGAGGATGTGACAGAGTTGTTAGTATATGTTTCCACCTATAAATGTGCTTATTAATTTCTTTATTATCTTTACTTGGTGTATGCATCCATCTGCTTTGACTTTAACTGCTCCTCAAACTTATGACTATATATATATGGGACATGTGATTGTGAATATGTATTGATACTGTAATATAGACTTTGTTTTTTTGCTTTTTTACTGGGATGCAGATACCATGGTGTTCTTGCTATTAACAAGGTTCAAACAGAATTTGTAATGTGTCTAATTTTTTTATTTCCTTAAAACATCTAGTGTTATAAAAGTAGAAAATAACTGAACATTTGAAATAAAAAGCAGATGCAGCTTAATGTTTCCCGTGAAATGGCGTCCATGTGTCCTGTCAAGATGCCAGGTGTTCATTTCAATAGCAAAGGTATTGCAAAAACAGTGAATAAAGCAGCCTTTCCATTCGATGTGTTCAAAAGAGCAAAAGCACCACTTCTGGGGAAACTGACACAGATTTTTTTGAAAAGGGGTGGCTATTCCAGGTCAAATGGAGTAACCCCATGGGGGCTTCATTATTATAGTTTATGATGTCATAAATTGATGATAATGCCATATAATAATATTTCAAAAATTTACTTGTACATTTCTGAATTGTACACTCATGTATCCAAGGTGTAAGGAAAATGTTTTATAAATTTTTACGTGGCTCCACCACGTTTTGTCAAACCGGAAATCTGAATATATTGAAATTGAATTCTGAAATCAATTATATGTTTGGAAAAACATTTTACAAAAATGTTTGATATCAACAGGAATGTGAGATTACCTTTCAGAAACATAATCCCCTGGTTTCACAGACAAGGCTTAAGCCTAGTCCTAGACTAAAATGTAAGTCTTCGCAGTTTCAACGGAAATAAACTTGCACTGACTGATATATCAGTACCTCTGTTTTGTCTCAAGATGCACACCAGTAATGTTGTTCTCTAAGCATGGTTATAAAAAAATTACTTAAATGTCCTAATTGAACTATGGCCTAATCCTGCCTTAGTCTAAACCTTGTCTGTGAAACCGGGCCAGTGTTTCTTCATCTCAGATATCACTGAGCCATAACAACAGTTATTTTTGTGTCACAGTGAAATCACTCCAGAAGGAAGAAGAATCACAAAGCTGGATCAGATTCTACTCAATGGCAATAACATCACAATGGTATGATCAGTTATTGAGTTCATCTTTAAATCACATAACAATCCACTATATATCACGCTTAGTGAATTGACAACATTTGCTTTGAGATTTGTTTAGTGTATGAATATGTATATGATATGTTTTTGTATCCATTGTGTTAATGAAAGTCTCAATTTTACATCTACATTGACCGCCAACTGTTAGGATTCATTAAAGCTGGGTCATAAAGAAAGTTGTATCTCAACATTTTTTTTCAGTATTTTGACAGTTTTTTTTTTTACCAAAAAATCTGTCAATTTTGGTGATGTTGTTTAATACAGAGACTCTTAAAATGTCAAACCAAGAAACTAGGAGGAAGCCCAGAAATCTGAAAACACAGCTTAACATCCCTGCCTATATTAATCCTTTTCAAACATTACCAAAACACACCAAACTGAAATTGCATTAATAGATGAATGCTAATCAAAATGACACATTACTTTGTCAAATGTAATGAAATCATGTATTTCTGCTGTTTTCCAGTTGATTCCAGGCGGAGAAGGACCAGAAGTTTGAGAAATATGTAGCACCTTACACAAAATAAAATACAATTTATGTTCTTGTTTCATGAAAGAAATTTTAGAATTGATCACTTTTTGTTTTCAAATATTCATTTTCATTTCATGAGGGGTTTTTTTTCTCCCACATTAGTACTTTCTATTCTTCAAGTGATCCAAAATGTTTTTGTAAAAGTTTATTTGCTTGTTACAATAAAACAAATAAAATGAATTGAACTGAGTTGGAATTCAGTTGTATGTTATAGCATTAAGTGTGATTACATTCCTTAAGTGTGAATGAAGAAACTGAGGATATTTTGTGAAGTCATCATTTTTGGTTTAATGTGGTTCTTTGCTTTAAGAATGTCACATTTGTGAATTTGTGCGTTTTCTTGATTTATTTTGTATATGCTGAAATAAATACATGTAGATTTACTTGAACTCATCATTTGTACCACAACACACTGTATGTTTATGACTGATTTAACAAGTTTACTGACAAACCACTTGAAAGATGTATCTGTAGACTGTCAAGATCATGTAAAGAAATGAGAAATTATGAAAACTGGTCTAGTTGTAAAACTACACTGCTCCCAGTAAGCATCTGTCTCAGTACATAGAGGGCTTCTCTTCTCCTTTGGGATTCGTCACTTTCTCCAGGTTCTTGCTGATGACATCATAGAGTTCAGCCTGAGAAACAACAGACATCTGAATCTACAGCCATGCAGTTGTGTCCACAATTATCATGATTCATTCGTAAAGGCCATATCTCTAGGATCAGTCGCTTTTGTTGTAGCATTTCTCATTTAGAAGCTGTTTGCTGAATGAATAAATGTAAACAACTCACATAGAAGCCGCGTATATCAAGCAAAATCACTCTAATCTCAGAATATGCTGCTTCGTCCTTCTCGTGCACCAAAGAGCGATAATCCATCTGTCAAAAGAACATATTTTTTATTATTACACAAAAAGAGTATGAAAGTGTATTTCAAGGCTTTAAAAACTGTACTGTAATTCCTCTGATGTGATGAGGTCAATGTGTAAATCTGGTGATTTACCCCAAACAGTTAAATATGCAAATCATAGAATAATTGTCTATAATGTTTTAGAGAAAACTAAAGATAAAATGAACTGAATAATATAATTTTAATAATTAAATTCATGTAATTGCTTTGTCCTTGCGTGTTGGTATTCTTAAAACGTGGGGAATGTTTATTCTGCCTGAAAATTGCAATTGCATTTTCTTGCAAAATTGTAATTTCTGGTTGATGGCTACAGAATGTTCAGAGTTTTACTACTTTTGTGTGTACACAGAGTACTCGAATGACCCCTTAACTCATAAATCAAAGGGTTAAATGGCTAAAACCGAGAACATGGTATTGAAAGCCCTATTTAATATTTGTGGCTATACAAAAAAATTAAACTAAGAAGTTGATTTGAAAGGTCACACTCACCACATGTGTGTCTTTGGAAGCTTTGGCCACTGCATCACCTCTCTCTGAGAAGTACCTGCAGATAAACACACTTTCATTACCAACATGACAAAATGAATAAGTGTGGGCAGTGTAAAATATATTGCAAGTTTACAATCTTCAGTAAACATAATCAGTGTACTGAAATAGTTAGGAATTGCTCATACTTGTTAATGTTGGTCTGAAAGCCCTCCACCTTGGTCTTCACAGCAGTAATTCTCTCAAGGATTTTTTCCTAAAATATCAACCAGTCATGTTAATCGCTGCTTATCTTTGAGATTCAGAATCAGAAACATTGAGGTATAAAGCAGCTTTTAGGAGGATTCTGAGCCTTTTAAGGGTCAATAACCTGAATTGCAACTCCGAAATCATTTCCATCCTCTATTTTTGGTATTAGATGAGAAATCCAGCAAGAAACCTGAAAAAAATAAAAGAATAAAGCTGCCACTACTGTATATGTGGGACAACACTGAGAACGTATCTGTGAGTTAATTTTGCCCACTTACAGTGATGCAGGTCTCCTTCAGAGCCATTATCTCTGGTTTTACAATATCCAGCAACTTCACAATCCTCTCATTTCCTTTGATGAAGCCACACTTCGGAGCTGACACAAGAAAAATTTAACATTACAAAAATATGCCATATTCCATATCACAACAATGTATTACAGTTAGGATTTTGAGCACATACGCAACTTTAGAGTACTTTTATCCATATTTCTCCTTTATATCACTCTGGTAAACATTCATCTTCCTTTAATCTGTTCACAACTATTATTAATAAATAATATACAATTTAAAGAGATTAATAAATACTCATAAATACAATTTCACTCAGTCATTCATGTACTCATGATTGGATGAGGATATCCCCATGAGGTAAACAGCTTATACTGTAAATCATACAGAATTAAGTTTTTGAAAATCTAAAAATGTTTTGTTTTGTGTGAGGGGTAGGGTAAGGGGATAGAAAATACTGTCTATGGAACGTCCCAACAAAACATGGAAACCCAGTGTGTGAAATTACCTTTCTTCTTTTTCTCATCATCTTCATTTTTATCTGTCTCTATCTCCTGTTAAAATATTTAAATAAATTTTTTTTTTTTTGCTTTAATTTTTTCCAAATTAATTTCAAAAAGCATCATTTAGAATCACAAGCTGGATGCCAACCTCATTCTCTGGAGCAGGGGGGTCAGGAATTGGAATGTCCAGGGGTGCATGGAGAGATGAGAGGTCAGTGATACTGAAGTCATCCCCCTAAAACCATAAAAGAAAAGTATTTAAATTCAGTTGTCGGTGAAGTCAAGATATTGCTCAGTTGGTAACCTGGGCAGCAGAACCAAGGTCACAAGTTCATTTCCCAAGGACATACTTGAATACCCAAATGTATTGGTCATTTTGGATAAAAGCATCCGCCAAACGAACAAAAGTAAATGTACCTTCAGCAGGTTGTCAAGCTGTGAGATCTTCAGAGGTATGTGATTGGAGAACAGCTCTTCTGCCTGTCAACACAATTGTCAACACAAACAACCATAGGTAATGCAACGATCTCAAATTTAGCCCGTGTGTGTATTATTTCAGTTGAATTCATACCTGCTTATACAGTGACTGGCGGTAGTTTTCTATCTGGATGAAGGAAACACAAATATATAATTACAATTCAAACATCATCTTTGTCCATGAACATGTTTATCGCGTCTTCCATGTGTACTTTCACTTTCAACATTCGTGGATGAGGAAGTGTGACTCAGGATATTGTAAGCAGAGATCTCCAACAGGGTTTTATGTTCAATAACTACTAAACAAACAACACAAAGCCCTTTAAATCTTCATGGAGGAACCATACTGTCAACAGTCGTAAACGCGTTTACTTTTACTACACTCTGTTGAGATGGAAATGCTTAGTATAAATGCAACAGAGATGAACTTACCCTCACTGCATTATCAGAGTTTATCTTCAGCACATTAGTTTTGGACATAATGAATGTAAATGTTCGTTATTTTCAGACAAACAGATCGCGGTACTGTGAGCAGCAGACGTTCAGATGCCTCGCGCACTTTGACTTATAGCTATACTTTCGATTTCTTGATGACACCCACAATCCCCGAAAAGACCCAATGATTGCTTTATGTTTTTAGATTACTGTTTGTATTATTACACATAACTCATTCATTCGCCGTGTCAGTCACACATTTCTCAATCACACAACCTGTTTTCTCTTTCTTCTGTTATTTTATGAACAGCTTTTCTTTTCTGAAATGCAGAAATATGATAATTTCATTTAAACACTGGCAGTGGCTAAAATGACCGACTGTTGTCGTAAGTAACAATAGGCGGCGCAGTCAGGCAGATATCAGCACTGGAGAGAATAAAAGGTTCTCCGACTTCGCCCAAAATGTACATTTGCTCAAAATTGGAAATCCAAGCTGTGGATGACTTTTCTATCTGTTTCTAATTTTTATTATTATTTTTTTTTTTTACATTTCTTTTAAAAACATCTCAAAATCCACAAGTAATCGACTCCAGTTGATCAATCTTGTTAAATGAAAAACTGTGTTCGTAATTAAGAAATCCATCAAGACAGTTTTAACTTTTAGCTTCCTGCAGTGGAAAAAGTCCTTTCACATCTAAATCCACCAACACATTTGTTTAGAACTGTTTTCACTTGTTTGATTTGACATTCTCTCCTGATTCAGACAAAATGTTTTTTTTATTAACTTTTTTTTCCCCCACTGGGTAAAGTTAAAAATGTGTTAAAGGTATAGTTCACTCAAAAATGAAAATTCTGTCATTAATTACTCCTCATGTCGTTCTAAACCCGTAAGACCCGCGTTTATCTTTGGAACACAAATTAAGATATTTTTGATGAAATCCGAGAGCTCTCTGACCTTCTCATAGATAGCAAGATTCCTACGATCAAGGCCCAGAAAAGTAGCAAGGACATTGTTAAAATAATCTATGTGGTTCAACCGTAATTTTATCCTTGGATATACAAGGATTCGTCTCCGTGTCACCATGGAGCCATTTTGGAGAGCATCACAATGCATGTTTTTTTTTTAATCTGAACGTAAACAAGGTACAGCTTATGTGTGTTTTGCTTCAGCAGCACCACAAGCAAAGGTTGTTTATGTTCAGATCATATCACATGCATGCGTCGTGACACTCTCCAAAATGGCACCAGGGTGACGCGGGGGAGACAAATAAAGTCAAATAAAGACAAATAAAGTTGAATAAAGTCTTTGTGCACAAAAAGTATTCTCATGGCTTCATAAAATTATGGTTGAACCACTGATGTCACATGGATTATTTTAACGATGTCCTTACTACGTTTCTGTGCCTTGATCATGGTAGTACACTTGCTGTCTATAGGAGGGTCAGAGAGCTCTCAGATTTCATCAAAAATATCTTAATTTGTGTTCAGAAGATGAAAAACAGGATTGTGAGTAATTAATGAGAGAATTGTCATTTTTGGGTGAACTTAATGATGGACTTGTTTATTACAAAAACAAGCAGCTTTTCGCTTCACAAGATGTTATGGACTGGAATCATGTGGATTACTTTTGGATTACTGTGATAGCCTACTTTTATCAGCTGTTTGGACTCTCATTCTAATGCACTGGTGGATCCATTGGTGAACAATTTCTCCAAATCTGTTCCAATTAATGATGAAACAAACTCATCTACATCTTAGATGGCGTGATGGTGAGTAAATTTTCAGCTAATATTCATTTTCTGGTTGAACTATTCTTTTAACTTTGATTTTGCAACAGTTTTATAGTCATTTATTGAATTTATTGTTGTACTTTAGAGACTTTGAACACAGGATATGCATTGTTTGTTCACCCTGAAAAGTTGAAGGGATAGTTAAAAAACAAATCCAAAACAATATTTCCTGACATTGAAATTTATCTGGAAATATTAGAAAGGATAAAGAACTGGGAAGAAATGGGTGCGATAATTCCTAATGTAAAAAATCACGTACAAGGAAAGTTTTATGAAAGCCTACAAATTTATATAGATGGATCAAAAGATCCATCTACAGGTATTTCAGGTACAGGAGTATATATCCCAAAGTTAAAAGTAGAAATTTCAAAAAGATTAACAGATAATTTATCAATATATTCTATAGAAATAACTTTTATAATGTATCTATAGGAAAAGAGGGTCAGTTGGGTTCTGCTGGATACCAGCACATACAGGTGCATCTAAAATATTAGAATATCATGAAAAATTTTATTTTTGTAACTTATTTCAAAAACTGAAACTTTCATATATATTTTAGTCACAGAAGGTCATTACTGAAAGGGGTGGCTGTTCACAGAGTGCTGTATCAAAGCATATTAAATGTAAAGTTGACTGTAAGGAAGAAATTGTGTAGGAAAAGGTGTACAAGCAACAGGGATGTCCGCTAGCTTGAGAATACTGTCAAGCAAAGCCGATTCAAACACTTGGGAGAGCTTCACAAGGAGTGGACTGAAGCTGGAGTC
>JAUZSZ010000114.1:9382774-9400541 GCA_034780575.1 Labeobarbus marequensis | reverse complement strand
TGAAGTACACTTAAGTACAATCTTGATACACTTTATTTTAAGTAGCTTATGTCTGTGTACTTACATTTATAATTACGCTGTATAAAGTCTGCAACACATATGTGACAAACTTTTGGTTACATAAGTAGCTGTGTAACAGACTCAGTCTCAGCTGTTCTATAACTTAGTTACATGGTAAGTACATTTTGTTTCATGTAAGTACAACAGCTGCTACTGAGTACTAAACTAGGTATTTACTCTGTATCATTGTAACGAGATACATTTAAATATATATTGCATGTAATATCAAATAACATGTTACAGTTAAAATTATAGCTACTGTACATGTGATTTAGTATGTTAGTCAATACATCAAAATAAGTGTATTTTAATACAAGACAAAACATTATTAAATGTGATTTAAAATTACTTCAGTGTAAAATGTTTAGTTCAACATTGTTACAAAGTGCTAACCAGCAAATGTTCAAGTTATGTTCAAATTATTATTATATCTTTTACATACCTGTAGATTTAGACTTATTAAAGCTAGACAGCAGGATAACCTTTACCAAATCAGCAATAAAGCTCTCCTTACAAGTAAAAAAGCTCATTCTTACTCCGATGTTTCTGATTTTTGATCCCCTCTTATGATGAAATTTTCAATTTATGCAATCCATTTGCTTTTATTTTGTATCCTGCTACTCTTGAGGTTGTTTTTGTTGGATTTTTTCTTGTCTTGTCTTGTTTTTTGCATCCATGGCTTTGTATCCAAACAAGCAACAGTCTTCTTATCATCATGAGTTTCTTATTAAAAACATATTGTAATGTATGGATTGTTAGGATGTGATTTGATCAGTGAGGGATCTACTTTGGAGGAGACTTGAAGGATTGAGCTCCAGGATGAATCTGAAGTCTTGACTGTCACAGGTGCTGTTTATTTCAAGTAGACAAAGTAAGTTTAGGCAAGTTGATTGGTTCATTGGAGTATGATATATGGGGCAGTTCTTGTACATGTCCATTTTAAAGTCAGCTGGTTTCTTCTTGTGGAGTAATTTTGCCACCAGCTCTTAAAGAAAGAGAAAGCAGAAAGGCTGAACTCTACGCAGAACATCTACATATCAGGAGATCCGGCAGCCCATTATTTATTTGGCTGTGCCTGTACACCTGTGCATACATCTGTCTGCAGTCTCTCTGTCTCTGTTTTGCTGCGCTCCCAGGAGTGGTCATTAGAACCAATAGAAAGTGCATGACTTTGTATCCAGTATTCATGGGAGATTTGTGCGAGTGTGTGTTTCTCTCAGTGATTGGGGAAGAGGTTTACAACAAAAAGAAACACATGTTCCCAATAATGAGCAGACATTTGCAAAGAACCCACACAGTATTTTTCAGCAGCAAACTGTATATGTAATAACATTCTGAACTGTTATGCGTTATTCAGTCAATTGCAACTCATTGCACATTATTTGATCAACTGTCTTAAGAGCTGAAATCATATTAATTCACCCTCTGGCTGTTTTTGTCTTCTTGGTGTTCTTGACTATGCTTTATGTATTAATGTCCAGTGATTCTTGTACTGTTAGAGTGTACACTTGCTGAGCATAAGTCGTTACAGTATTGTTATATGCATTCCTGTATTGACAATAGATTTACAAATGACATATGTTTCATTTTTTTAGGGAACTGAATGGAAACAATCTCACACGTATCAACAGAAATGACTTTTCTGGACTCAAGTATCTTCGAGTTTTGTAAGTTGCTCGACATGTGATATGTCATATTTCACTTTCTTTCTTTCTCTCTTGTTGCAAAAGCATGTGTGGCATTTTGATGGACTGAAACTTTTGTGAAGGTGTAATCTTTGTTTGACATCCTCAGAATCTCAAGGACAGACAAATATCCTGACACTGCATTAAAGCCAATTTGTCCTAAATGTCTTTCCAAGGGAACTCTCTTCACAGTGCTTGTGTAGGCAGAGCAGTGCAACAAAAAAATAAAAAATAAACACAAGCATGGGCCATGTCATTTCACTAAATCACATCGAAAATGCACCATGAAACTATTTATCAGCACTATATTTTGCAATCTAGGCTTTTGTAAAGCAAACACTGGAATGAACTGCTCACCCCTTGTTTGAAAAAAAAAAGATATCTGTCAAACTCAGACCCACAGACAGTAATATAAACAGTAAGGCTTTGGTTGTTTTGGATGGAAATGTGCTCTTCTTCCTCATATTATTTGCTTGACAAACAAGTTTGTTTCTCAGGTCAACATGCTATAAGCATTTTATAATGTATTGCCTGTAAAAAAAGGAAAACTCATCCAAAAATTGATTTTCTGTATAGATATACAGCTGCTTCATGAGTTCGGTGTGAAACGGGTCTAAAGCCTCATGAAGCTCACAGAACTCCTGTTTTGTAGTTTTATATGTGCAGTGGCTTCTGCCTTCATCCACAAGCACCAGCTCTTTTCCTGCTCCACTCCTCAAATCTCAGTCATTTCCGGTGATTTGTCCTGTCTCTAAACAGGCAGCTGATGGAGAACCAGATTGGGACTGTGGAGCGCGGCGCGTTTGATGACATGAGAGAGCTGGAGAGACTGTGAGTGTTCACTGAAAACAGCCACGCTGTGCGCTCAAACTGTGGGCCTCACAGGCCTCCAGGTCATATGAACTGCATGCATATTTTAGTTTAGTCTTATATGTAAATGATATGTTACATGTTTTAAATTCAAAAAGGCAAAACTGAATAGTGTATTAATGTCATGTTTTGCATTTCTGTTGTAAATCAGCTATAGCCTTCATCTTACCTCACAATTTTTCATCGTTAAGCATCACATTGAGAATTCTGTAAAGCCTGCCTTCTTTCATTTCTCAGTCTTTTGACACTGCTGATAGACAGCAGAAGTGAACTGTAATTCTTTTATACAAGAGTAAACACTTCTTCCATTACAAAAATAGGTCCCACTTTATATTAGATGGCCTTAACTACTATGTACTTTAGATTTAAACGTGGATTTCTGGGCGCAGGTAACATGGAGAAAGAGCGCACACACATATTCTACTGATATTGTAACAATATAAAATCAGCAAACTTATTTAATAATGATTGTCCTTCCTATTTTAAAGAAGACATTACATTCCAGAACTTGCAAAAAAACAAAGAAATATGAACATATCATATAGAAGTGTCTGAACTAATCTTATTGATTTGAATAGCTTCTAGCATTCTTCGAGATATTTTAGGTGGTTTGCTGTCATTATCTAAAGCGTCTTCTTATTACAGGTTTAGTTTCCCTGAAGTAACTAACGTTAAGGCGCCTCCTTACGAGGCCTGAATCAGCAGTTTTGTGTCCCAATCATGGGTTTGCTAATCACATGTAGATCTAACACTGTTGTCTTGTGTTTGCTCAGTCTGTGAATGTGTTTGTTTCTTCTTTTCTCAAAGACGTCTGAACAGAAACCAGCTTCACCAGCTTCCAGAGCTCCTGTTTCAGAAGAACGCGGCTCTGTCCAGACTGTAAGTCCCTGCTCTCGGTGGTTTTCTGGATTGATTTTTAAGTGATTCGTATGATGAACTGATGATTCGTATTGCATGATGCATTTGTAAAATAATGCAATTAGTCTAATGAGTTCACATTATAGCAGTTTTCTTGACACTCATTTTTGACAGTCTTGACAGCTGTTTATACCTTGTAATTTTTTAATGGAATTAGTTTTAACCATTGTCACTGAATGCATGATAAATCTGCTGATTGATACCTGCTTTTCACCTGATTGTATTTTGGGTGATTTTGGTGGACGGATGAATGGTTTTTCTGTCCCGCTTTGGTTCAGGAGCTCACAGGTGTGCTTGTTAAAGTTTTTAATGTGAAAAAGGTCTTCAGTGTTCATGTGTTGGGATGGATGTAATTCTTAGTTATGAATGATTACAGCTGATTTGCTGTAAGGCAGTCTATGACAGTGTTTACTGATGGGTTTAATGCTCATTACCCATGATTATCATTGTCAAATTACTGTGACAGCACATGAGAGTATGCGGTGAATGTGTGCAGAGACCTACGATCACAACATTGCTGTAATTCACTGAATACGATGCTCCTTCCCCTTTTCAAATTCCCCCCTATGAATATAAATGCAGATCCAGAGGCATGTTTAAACTGATTCCCTTTTTTCAGTAATTAATATTTGTGCTGAGTTTAAATGTGTTAATATTTGGCTGGGTTGAAACCAGTGTTGGGTGTAACGCGTTACTGTAATTAAATAACATATCCACTGCAAAATTAAGGGATTACTGTTATTGTAAGATTACTGTACTGTTACTGTTCCAGTTACATATAAAGTACTTGCGTTACATACTATAAATAATTTCAACAGTTCTAAAATCAATATTTAAAATTTGAAATCTAAATTTACATTCTAAAGATAAAATTGAATGCAGCGTCTTTAACCCTCGTCACGCCGGCGCTTTCACTTTCAGTTTTTCCTGATTCACAGAGAAACCTTAACTACTCAGATACAGATAAGACTCAAATCAATCTAATCTAAAAATGGCCTACTTTTATTTGTGTACACTGACAATAACAACAAAACAAATAAAATAAACAAAACAAACAAGGTGCACTTTCTGCCGTCTCGGTCTCCATGAGCAACTTTCTACGAATCACAAACTCAGTGAATACTTGACACTGAGACATGAAAAATATGTCTATAGAAAGCTTGAAGTGTCTACTTTTAAATGAACGAATTCAAATCAAAAATGAATATTCCTGATTATGTAATCTGTATGAAACTAAAGCGAGGTACAGTCTTTCCCATATTTGAGCTCATATGCAGCCACCTGCATGCAAACGCCTTCACCTAGATACAAAAAATGGATTAAAAAATAAATAAATTCAAGATTCATCTAATTTTCATCATTTTTGAAAGACCTGCTATGAGGAATTTACCTCAGAAGAACAGCGCGATCTGACGCGGCTTTATTCAGCGGAGGAGATCATTTCTGTAATTTATTCTTACCTACATTAGTTAACATGTTATTTTTACAAAAACCTATACGGATTTTACTAGTTGGGCTTTTCCTGAACATCTTGCCAAACTGAAATGTATTGTTTAACTTTTAAGCCTTTTTGTTATTCAGATATTTTGCAGAGTATTTCTATTTGTTAACCAAAGGTGGTTACATTTTTTTCATAAAAATGTTTAAGTATTACAGTTGTTTTAAAGCTAAAAGGCTAAACTATTCTATGTTTGACTCGAATTGAAAGAATAAAGAGTTTAATTTCTATTAAGGTTTATAGGGATTTTAAGATGTAGCCTAATTAGCGATTTGAATAATTAAGTTACTTATTGAGTAACTAAGTTACTTTTCAGACAGAGTAATTAGTAAAGTAATTTAATTACAATATTGATGAAGTAATTAGTAACTGTAATTAATTACTTTTTGAAAGTAACTTACCCAACACTGATAATCAACAACCAAAATCAGAAAAGGAAGAAAAATGAAATTGGCCTCACTGTTTGCAGGTTGAAGAAGGTTTATGACTTTAAAAGGGGTGCATAATTATCAGCGCTCAGCTTTTGGGTTCCTACAGCCGTGTATAATCATCTAGTAACAAAACGTGGAGAGACATCTTTTATTTCGGCACTTAGAAAACAATCACAATGAATTTGAGTCTTTACCCATAGAGAACAAAATTCACAAAGCCATTCAAACAGTCGTTTTGAATTATTTTTATATGTCCTTTTTTGTTGTTCATTTGTTTTTGTAACTCAACTTCAAAAATTGAGAATATTCAAAATACACTTTTACTTACTTTGCTCTTTCAGTATTTACAAATATGTACAAGAAAAAAAGATTTCTCATATTTTCATTTTTTTTTCATAATAAAAATCTCTACATAATTTTTACCCCCTCTCTTTACACCGCCACAGTTTCCAAAGCTCCAACTGCACCTCGGCTTTCTTCCTTTGAAAAGCAAGTGTGAGGCAGCCCATGGTGACGATGGCCTTAGATGGATGTACTATGCTCAATAGCTTCTGGGATGGGTCCTCCTGGTACTGACTGGTAGGACATTGGCATGGGCGTCTTGGCGGGACTCTGTCGGAACAGGCCCCCGTTGGGAGCCCTGTGTTTGCATTGGATGGAGGGCATGGTGGAGCTGCTGAGAGGAAGGGGTAGGGTGCTGCCAGGACCCTGGGCCAGCATCCGGCCCACCCCATGAGCTTGCTCCGGGAGGAAGGTGCTCACAGACAGGCCCGTGCCCGGGTAGTCTCGCACAGCCTCCCGCTGCTGGCTGGGCGGCATGCTGCCGATGTCCAGGGCAGAGATCTCGATAGATGGTGCGGGGATCTGCTTGTGTGCCATGTCCTCGTCCATAAGACTGTTCATACGCCGATGCACCTGTTCCAGGTTCACCTCCTTGTCCTAAAGAGGGTGAGAGAAGAAAGGAGGGACAGAGAGGCTGAGATCTGCTGGTTCCAGGATGGGATTTTTGCTTTTAAGCTCCATGCAAGTAAGGCTTATTTGAGTTACTGCAGGGTGTGTTGCGAATTTACTAAAAAGACCCAATTGGAAAGTTCAGATAGTAGAATAGCGTTTGAAAGAGACATTTTATAGAATGTGCACCTTGAAATCAAATTTGGCCAGTAGGCATGTAAAATAATAATGCTTAAGTGACACTAAACCTAACATTACAATTAACATCAACTTAAGTGCTGGAGCCAACCTGCATTTCATAAAAGACATCAACATTAAAATGTACAGAAATTGTTATGATTGCAGTTACAGTATTGTCAGTTAAAACACGACATGGCATTTTAAAACTGTGTACTTGGTTAAAGAATTTAGTCATTTAAAGTGTTTTCAAAGTTTGTTTCAAGCTCATTTTTGCCTAAAAAAGTGCAATTCATTTTGTAATGTAAGTATATGCTGAATTCTGCGGTCGAATTACTTTGTTCACAGTGTTTGTGTACGATGATGTACCATGGTTTTTGTTTTTTTTAATACCATAATTATTCACTTGTATCACAATCTTCCCCACTGATCACATTACACACACATTACACAGATTTTTTATTATTAGTATTATTATTAGTAGTAGTATAGATGATTTAAATTACTTAAGAAGACTTGAAATCCACGTATTTGCAATATATTTATCTGAAAATTGATTTAATTATTTAATTTCACAATGAACTATTGTTATGAATGAGTTATTATTAAATTTATGTGCCTGTTATGTGCTTTATGTTGTTGAGAACTGGTTAGGTTTTAGGTAAGTGGGGGCTTATGAGCTCAGATAATGTATATGTAATGAATGAATTATTCTTTACAAATAGACATGCTGTACATTTTAGTCAGCAAAATAAAGATATTTTAAGAAACCAGCTTAGTGAGCACAAAAATATTAATGCCCTTTATTGTTATTTATCGGCTGACAGTGGTTAAGATCAGTTGCCAGCATGTGCTTAATAAGAAGAATGGCCAGAGAACAGCAACATCTATAAATGTTTCCTCTAGGAATTATTAAGATCAGTGAAAATATGGATCAAATAATAAAATATTACAAGACAAAATGGCTCAATTGCTGGAATACAAATAAACTGACCATAGCCAAAATGAAGAGACCTAACTAGCCCATAGGTCCCATCTAATCTACAATTAATTTTGAATATTTATTTTTTAGAATCATGTAGAATAAATACAGATTGGCTCCAAAGTCCACCACTGTTACAGTAAGGTCACAATCTGTTACACAACATTATTTGTTAAGATCTCACATCATCCTCAAATTTGTAGATTAATGAAGCTTTGCAGCATCAAATGCAAAGACACATTAGAGAGTAACAAAGCTTTTAGGAGGGTCAGGTCAGGAGTTATTGTTGGAATTGCAAAGCAATTGCACTGGGTAAATTAGTCTGTCATGTTATGTTGAAGCAGACTTGTCTTAACAAATATTTCCAAGGGGATACACGCTTCCACACATTTCCCACAATCTCACTGCAGCTAAGTAATCCTACTTGTCTTAACTAATGAAGAGAGTTGGGTTAAATTTTAGGGTATAATGACGTAAGATTTTATATGCAGACTTTTGCTGAAAAAAGTGAACAAGAAAATAACTGAACTGAAGGAAAACAACCTAAATGCTGCTTCTCAGCTACACACACTCAATTATGTGTTTTCCCAAAACATGTCTGGTTTCTGTCAGACTACAGCCACCTTTCCACTGCTTCCAGTGGAGAGCTGCGTAGGTAGTGCAACGAGTTCAGACTCTTTAAGGATACAATATTTCCAGATCTGATTAGTGCGTTTGGATGTGCTGAAATGCATGACTGGGCATTATCTAACCAGATGCAATGACTTCCAAACTAAATATGTGCACAAAATGAGTTACCAAGCCAGAAATGACCAATTTACTCCCAAATTCTCTGAGGTATCTTGTCATATAAACAGCGTATCTTTTCATCGTTCAGTCATTTCACCATAGTCAATCAACAGATGGTAAATTGTATGAGTTTGCAGAAAGGCAAATGCAGGTCCAGAGACCTAGCATGCACTTTATTATTGCAAACAGTGAATTGGTGGTGAAATCACCCATACTCAGCTTTTATGTCGATCATCATGATAATGATGATAATGAATAGGCCAATTTTTAAAATAAAACCTGAACATCAAGCTTTCCAATCATCTATAAAGAGAGATTATTGCATGTCATGCAATAATTTCTAACGATCTTACTAGTGGTTCTTGTTAAGTATCTTCATGGTTCTAAAGTGTAAATTTGAGTCCTATTCTGATTGTGATATTCCTGCTTGTTACACAGGAGGAGGAAAAAAGTCTGAGATCTGAAATCCAGGGCATCCTCTGCCCTACCAATGCTATTTGCAATGTTATTTATGCTAGTGGAATCTTGTTGCTTCTTTCATTGTCATGTACACCACTAAACAAGCACTTGCCTGAATTTGATGTATCCTCGCCTTAGTTTGAAGGTATGCAAATGCATCATGCATCATTTTTAACACAAAGATTTCTTTAGTGTTTAGTCATTTAAATGACTGGGTGATTGCATAAACGTACATCACTGATTTATGAAAGAAATCCACACTAATTAAATCATCGCTGCCACAAATAGTGGAACTCTTATTGAAATATGTTCATAATCATGTTGCAAAAGCTTAATGTCTCAACAAATAAATGCCACCAATTAAACAGCAGAAGTGTGCCTAACACTGATTTTAATGGTACTGGAAAATAATTTATCATCATTAATGTGGTATTGTGCTAATCCTTCAAAAAAAAAAAAAAAGAAAAAATTGCCGGAAAGGCAGAGGCATCATTCTAAACCCAACACAATTTGGAAGGTGAATCTGCTAAATGAGGCAACTAAAACGCAAAATAAAGAAAATAAATCTTTAATGTTATAGATGGCTTCTACATCTGGTCCGGTTAATTCCCAGCCAATCAAAGAAGAGGCCTACAATTCTATTCTGACCTGTGTCAATAGCTTCTGCTTCATCCCAGTCTCTTTCTCTGTCTGTCCAAATGTCCTTGCTCCCCTCCGATGAAGCAGTAGCAATATCATTATATGTCAATGGACCAGAAACCCTTGCCAGTCTGTAATCCTTAGTAACCTGCATGAGATCATAAACAAATGAAGAATAAATGTAAAATAGAAAATATTGAGATAAATAAATCCATAAAACTTGTCCACATTGACATATAATTGCAACAGGATGTCACACAGTAAATTACTAGGGATTATTGACTGTTTGGGGTTTGAGTTATGTTTTTGGGGGGGCTCTTTTTTATTTTTAAGAATAACTGAGCAGGCAGACTCATGCAAGCACCCAATTTGCACACACTTTAGTTTACGGATCCACATCAACCCTGGTTCAGTCTACTACATGCAGTTTCACTGGCAGTGGATGAGGGTTTAGAAAGGCTTATAAAAGAGGTTAAAAAGTGAATCAGTTATTCAGATATTTAGAAGTAGGTGATTTAGTAGAAGACAACACTAAAGTTAGACACTTAGACATCATGAAGGCACAATTATTGGGTATGAAGTGTTGTTTAAAACACTAAACGGAAGAAAGAATAAATTAAAGAGATGACCATTGCAAGGTTACCAAAAATTTAAGGAATTTTCTGGTATGGAATACTTGAAAAACATTTTTAATATTTTTCCACTGCCAAGGTGCAAGTTGCTCTGAAACAATTTTGTATCTGAGTTATTTTTTTAGCTGAAAATATTTGATAATCATTTGGATTTTCAAATCATTTAATATAAAAAGAGTAATATGATTTAGCCTCGATAGAGAACATCGGAATGCAAAAAGGGCATACCATTCTTACTTTGGTTTCAAAGAAAAATGTAATATGTGGAGGTGGAATATAGTAAATCTGTTCCAAAACCTTGTTGATGTCTGACACAATTCAAGGCATCATAGGCATGTCACAATGTAGAAGCTCATTCAAAAGTAAGATTACCTTATTTTAGTCAAAATCGAAAGCATTACTGCATTTGTTGTTTAGAGAGAAGACATTTCTAGAAGGCAGTGCAATGAGCTCAATGAAAAGAAAAAAGAAAAAAGAAAAAAAAAAAAAAAAAATTCATCCCAGATGGTGCTAAATAAATATATGCATTCGATACTGAAAGGTATCAATAAAATAAATTGTGTACTATGTATGTTTTGAGTACCACATTTTAACCTACCAATATGCTATTTGCTATATTGGAATTGAGCTCACCGAGTAGAAATATAGGAGTTGCTGTCTATGTAGTGAGGTTCCATTTCACTTAGAATGCTACCTTGGAAGGTAGCTGCCTATGCAGACAGTACACAGCAACTCACTAGGTTCTGAAGCAGAGCTTTTGTGTTCTGAAATGGTCTACAATCACAGTTTATTAGTAAATGTGACATTCTAAATTGCAATGCCTGCTTCATCAAGGGCACTGTGTACACCCCAAGCACAAATAAAATATGCTGTTAAATAGGCGAGGGGACCAATTTTGATTTCATCAGGGCACACCTATAGCTGTGTGTATTGGAGCTCGACTAAATCGGGGCTCGCGTCTGCTGCGGGATCCTTAAAGTAGAGTGTGGCAGTGTCCTCTCCCTGCTCTGTCTTCCGCGCCCTGAGCTCGGTCACCTCTTTGGGCTGCTCTTGCCGGCAGCGATTGCTGTTCCACCACATTTCCAAGGCGGCCACTAGACAGGCCAACAGGAGCCCTGCTGCTAGGATGCAGAAAACGCCGGCGAAGCTATGCAGCTTGAGTGACCGACCATCAGGTTGGGCATTACTGTGGCTGTTGAGGTCACAGCGGCCAGTCCGAGGCCACCACTTCTGTTTCAAGACATCCAGGTCTCCTTTCTCCTGCAACTCCAGAATCCTGTGAAGGATGACATGGAATGCACTTATTTTATGTGAAGTTTTACATATGGTTGCTTCCTTTCCTTAAATTTTTTTTTTTTTATGTAACCTGTGCACGTTAACCAGTCAGTAAACTTGTAGGTGTGTGTGTGTGTGTGTGTGTGTGTGTCTGTGTGTGTGTGTTTGAGAAGGGCTGATTGTTTGTTGACCAATGGGAGTGTTTGAGAAACTGTTTGGATTTTTTTTAGGAGATGTTTTTAATTATTAGTAGTTTCCCAAAGCAGGCATTTAACCAGAACAACCGACACAATCTTACAGAAAAAATGTAATATCTTAATTGCGCATGTAACCCTTGTTTCCTGAAGGAGGGAATGGAGACATCACATCGGTGACTAACGAATTGGGGCTCTCAATTCGTTGGTCACCAACATGATGTTGAATGTGACAGAATAAAAGGGAACTATTTTACAACGTGGTGAGTTCATATGAATTTGTCCAAGGTGAATTTTTAGAAAAAAAAAGCAAGCATGAAGGTCTACTCCTAATCCCATACCTATATATAACCATCACTGGGGCATATGCAAGCATATGAAAATGTACAAATAAAATCATACAAATTAGCCACCCAAAACTAAAATGTTTACCACATTAAAAAAATGGTTTCAGACTCAGAATTTTTAGCTTCAGACTTTGATTCTATCTAGTTGGAGGATATCAAACGTTTGATGTTTTCAGCCAATTTTAGAACACATTGTTTTCGTTTCTCATGCGTATCCTATCAACAAGGCGCACGTTTCTGCATGAGTTTGTTGTGATCGGAACAACTTGTAAGTCTGGTAGTGTATGATCTTCAGTCACGTAGTGTATGATGCCCAGTTTTCCTTTGTCACTATTTACAAAGTCGGTAAGTGTATGATGCCTGGTGTTTTAAAAATTTGATTTGAAAAATGTGAAAATTTCAGATTTTAAAAGTCGTGTAGTGTATTCCAGCCTTTAGACGTCCGTAAATCACAAAAATACGGTAGGTGCAGTTGTCAGCTACAAAAAAAATCTAAAAAGTCAACAAATGGCCAAATCTCCTCTGAATAATTGACTTGGCCGAAGTGTTGATTTAATTATAAAGAGCTTGTCACTGCATATATCTGACGATTATATTCATTTTATCAGTACTTACAGGGATGATTAGTGTAAGCACATTAGCATTATTCTCTGGGCTGTTTGGCCACGTCAGCCAAGAAATGTGTGCTCTATTATATCTGCCGCTGACAGGCTGTTATTGTTACTATAATGACGAAACAGCCAGCAGAAACAATCCATATATCTCTGTCAACCCTCTGCTGACTTCAAACACAGTGTTGGTTTTTAGGGTCAGTCACACAGAGTTTCTGTAATTACTGTTTGCTTTGGCTGTTATCTTGTAGGTGTATACCTGCCTCTATTATGGGAGCAGAGTTTCTGCTGGAAGAGCCCTATCGCCCTGGGTTATACGCGTGGACACTTTTCCGCCTTGGTTGCCATGGAGAACGATGGCTACGATAATCGAGGCGCGGGTGCCAACAACGATGTCACGGTCACTTTCCTGCCGCTGGTTGACAGCGAACGAAAGCTGTTGCACATTCACTTTCTGTCAGCACAAGAGGTGAGAACAGCTCTGCTGACACCAAAACACTCTGTAGAGCATGAATATTTATGAGGGTTTAAGGCCTGTTTACACTACATTTGAGCTTTTAGTGTGGAAAAAATATACAAAAAGAGAGTTTTTTTTATTTTGTGTGGACGCTAGGTTGTTTCAAGTAGGGATAACTGCAGGCTGGAGCAATGGGCGTGGAGAAAGGTCTTAATGATTGGTCGACAAAGCTGTCTGTCAGGGTGTGGGGGTAGGGTTAGGGGTAGTTTCTGATGTACTGATTTACCTTTCGGAACGCCTCCTTTCAGCACGCCCATTGCTCCAGGCTGCAGCTACCCCCGTCTCGTTGAACATGGTTTGGCATTTTTGCGATAGCTTCAGCAAGCACCACTAATAGCCTAAATAAATAAACGATCCATAAAAATGATAATTCAGAACAGCAAAGTGTAGCCTACTCATAAGAGCGCGTCTAAAGAGCGGTGGGGCCGCGGTATATTAAACTAATCTCAATATCTGTCATTATTTACTCTCCATCATTTATTATAAAACCCTTATTCCAAAGAATAATTTAGCCTCAAATAAAAGCTCAATTTTATTTAGCTTTCAAATAAAAGTGATTAAAAACTGGCTCTGCCAAGCGCCAAAATGACCAAAAATCACCACAATACAAAAAGTGGTCCATATGCGACTCCTGAAGTCTTCTGATCGAAGCTCTATGATAACTTTGTGTGAGCAACACAAACAAACAAGTAATTTTTTTATCACTACCTTAGCTTTCCTTGGTGATCTAGAGAAAGTCGACTAGAGGTAGCTGTTCGTTAATGTCCGTGGGAGACTTTCGTGCACACTATCTGTTGAAGTCCTGCGAGAAAGAGCCGTATCGTGTGAACGGTCTGTAAAGCAGGTTCATTTAGGCCTACATTAGAAACAATCTTTTTAGACAAGCAGTCGAGTGCTATTGTTTTCTCTTATTGTTGTATTTTTTCTGTTTGTGTTCAAATTAACACAAATTTATTCTGTATTCATGTAAACATCCATCCATCTGAATGCTACTGTGAGAAGACTGACCAGCAGATGAAGACAGTGGCATGTCAAAGATGTCCTGATAATTTTTTATTATTATTATTTTTTAGATGTCCTGATAACAGACAGTGGAAGAAATGTTGACTAATGGGTTTGACACTACAATAAATGTTCAGATCTATCTGTTGATACAGATGTTCTTCTGATGTTTTACACCAATTTTCTTTTGACCCAGGACTTTATAGCAGTGGGAATCTTACAGGTGACTTGATAGGAGAGTTAACTCTAACCCTTAAAGACCTAGAACATTTTTGGGGCACCTGACACGCCTATATTTTTCTTTGTTTTTTCAGACCTATTCTAGCAGTCAGCATCAAGTGCCATATATCATTATAAACAGGAGAACTTGAAGTTTCATTCTAGCTAATTTAAAGTCCCAATTTTACCTTTGTTTACTCTAAGAATTAACGAATTTCCAGAATTTTAAGAAAAACGCAAGCAATAATTGGATGTTTTTTTTGTTTGTTTTTTGTTTTTTACTGTGTACTCAAACAGAAACTCCTGAAGTTTGGATTCTTTTTCTTTAAAAAGTTGCATCTGTGTGTTTTACACTTCCAAATAAAATTTTGTCTACATATAACATTCCCCAAGCAAGTTATAACCATACCCTCATCCAGTAACGGCTGGAAAAGACGTGACAATTTATTGAAAAACATGTAAAAACCCTGTGTTTTGCTGTTGTAGTACATTTAAACTAGGATAGGAGAAAAAAGTATTTTAATGTACGAAAATGATATGCAACAGATTTAATTAATGTGTAGATGTCATCGGTATTTCGTCCATTCCACCACTAGAGGGCATTCTGGGATTTGTATTTGGCTGCGTTATCTGACAAAGCGCCTATCTCACCAGAGTACTAGACATAGTAAAAATGTGTCCCGTTTCATTGTTTTGTTTTCCTTTTTTAGTCATTGTTAGGCTACATATCAGCCTATGAGTAAACAGCAGTTTTGTTTATATGTTTTTGAAATGTTTTATTCTGATCAGAAATGAATCCACGATTACACAAAGAGTGGCTAGAATGCCATAAAAAACATTATTATAAGTCTAAAATATTTAAAAGCAAAATTTATTGCCTTGTAGATGTTTAATCTTTTAGATGCCGGCGTATATTTACCACACAACAGAATCAGAAATACTAATAGTTACTTCCTCCATGTGTGTGTTAAGAGGGAGGATAAAGAATATAGTGTATCATAAAACATGTGCTCTCTGACTTCTCTTCCTGTTCCTCAACATGCTCTTGAATTTAAACTGTTATAGATGGAACTGTAGTGGTAGACAATGTGAGTATTGTGTTTTGTTTTAATTCAGATTGAAACAAAAGATGAGTTCTCAGGGCAAAGCAGATTTATTGGGCTTGTTCTGGCTGCTTGCCAAATGCTCACTCTGATTGGCTATTACATCTTCTCAGCCTGGTGACCTCCTGGGTCATTAAAGACCTCAAAATGGCCACACTGGCCCGCAGCCCATCTCATGCTGTTTATTTTTCCACGAAATTACTATATTTAACAATGGAAGAAACTGCCAAATTCAACAAACATAATTCAGTATCGGTCTGAAATGGCCATTTTCTGATGGTTTTATCTTTCTACCATCATGTGAAATGCTTATTGTTTTAAGGAAAGTGATCAGATTCAGTGAAGTGTTACAAAGAGCTTTGTGAAAGACAACTGCGACCTGAAAGTCATTTGAAACTACTAACTGGGGATTTCCTCAATAACACGGATACTTTGAAACAACTGTGGCCAAATATTATACAAATGAATCATTTTTTTAAATGTTATTTTTATTTCTTTCTTTTTTATTTCTTTGTTTTTTAACAATGGCTTTAAGCCACTAAAAACCTTTTGATTTTAATACTATAAAATATATATGGCACCATGGACAGAAGCATTTTTTCTGTGATCTATACATTCCTCCGATTTTTAAACTTCTTTTGGATCATGTTTAAATTAAAAGCCTCATTTCTTCTGACCCCTCCCTTGTTTTTCAAAGATCTTTTCCTCTTAACTGACTCTACACAAGAGAATCTTTTGCCCCCATGAGATCCTGTTCAAACACCACACTTAAAAAAAGTGGTTTCCAAGATCTCGGCACACTAATGAACATACTTTCCCTTGTCAGGCTGTGGATTAAGTCCGGGGTGAACTGTGAGGAAAGAGTTGGCTGTGTAATGATAGATATCAGATGGACTAGGTTAATAGCCATCTGGAACTTTGAAAGCGTTATATGATGATCAGAAATTGAAATGACCCTGTTTGATCATTGACAAGAACAATGACATGAATGTTAGCACTGAAATGTGACCCCTGTATGAGTTAGTGATATCCAGTGTTAGGGGAAATGACTTTTAAAAGTAGTGCATTACAATATTGCATTACTCCCTAAAAAGTAACTAATTATGTTACTTGGTTGCTTTTTTATGGAAAGTTATGGAAAGTACTTAATTAAAAGTAATGCTTTACTTTACCAGTTACTTGAAAAAGTAATTTGATTACATAACTTGAAAAGAGTAATCTGATTACATAACTCACAAGTAATGCATTACCCCAACACTGGTGATATCCTGGGCTTCGCTGGCCTGATCATTGCAGTTTGCAAAGTCACAAGTTTGATTCCAAAATAAAACACACATATTGTTCAAATGTATAGCTTGAAAGTCACTTTAGATTTGCCAAATGCATAAATATAAATTCACTTTAATATACTAGTGTTAGAACATGGTCTAACAATTAGCTTCTTTAGTGATGATATTTACACTGTAAATCCAGTGCAATTTTTACACAGGAATTTACACGTGGGCTTCATCTCTGCACTAGTACAATAGACACTGTGTCTACTGGTGGCCATTGCACTGTTAGTGAACTATTGTGTATTGTGTTTTGTTCTTTACTCTATTTGTTTTAGAACAGCTTCCTGTCTCGGGAGAATATATGATACCTGCGAGACTACTCGGGCATATACCTTTTTAAGGCATTCGCTTCAATTTAGCATTTTATTTATTTATTAAATAGACAACACTATTTTTTGAAAAGTAAATACTTTAAATGCAATATCTTAAAAAAATAGCTAAAATATGTTGCACTAACATTTTTGAATTTGATATTAAATATAGGCCTATGCATCTCATACATAGCTCTCATGTAATTTCTTACATTTTGCCTGATTTCTGCTAGCATACAGTCTTAAGAATAAAGGTTACCCAAGGGGTGTTGCTTTAGATTTGATTAATCTAAAGAACCTTTTTCAACTTTCAAGACCGTTAGTTTATATGGATGTTAAAAAATTTTCATGTAACCACAGATGCCAATAAAGAACTGTTATTTTAGGAGGGTAAAGTAATTTAGGTATTCCTAATTTTGAAAATAGTCTTTTTGCCTTGTAATTCAGCAGCAGACCCACCATGTATAATTCTCAGTTAGTTGAGTTTGCAGAGTCAAGGGATTGTTTTGTGGTTGAATTTGAGCTGTTTTCTCCAACAGCACGATCACTCAAATCACAGGTCTGCCATTTTGTCTTTAAAACAAACAAAATCTTGACCCAACGCGACTGAATTCTTTTGTACAGGTGCAAGCAAATGTGATACTTACCTATAGTGCCTACTCTCAAAGCTTTACTATACATTTGTTTCTCGGTCAATGGTGGACTGTTTGAAATTTATTTATATTCCAAGCCATGTTTGATTCTCCAAGCTAGTACGCTTTAT
>JAUZSZ010000114.1:9258748-9269387 GCA_034780575.1 Labeobarbus marequensis | reverse complement strand
TCATCCTGCCCACCCTGGCTGCCACCCGAGAGCCAGGCATGTTAATCTGGGCATCGGCCGATGCCAATTAACTCCCCTACCACCCCCTCTGGTTCTGCTTTAGCAGAAATATCAGCTTCTCTTCCTGCCCAAGGCCAGTCCTGCACAACCCTGGCTGATAATTTCACAGCAGTGATGTGGTGCAAAGCTCCACCCTCGCCAAGGGCACCGCTGGCCTTTTATTTTGTTCAGTTCCTGACTAAAGATTTCTGCTTTGTTTTGGGCATCCATCACCTGTGTGTTGCTGTTTTGATTAATTTTAAACATGTTTTTTTTTTTTTTTACTTGTTTGTGTTGTGTGTCTTTCTTTTTGTTCTGTTTTTTTACTATGCTGTTTTCAGAGCATCAAAGATGAGTGTCAGTATCATTGATTGACTCCCCAAGCTCTGTTAGATGAATAAAATAAGTTGTTGTTTTGCAGTGGACAGCTATGAAAGCTAGTTACTCCTACTGAAAAAAAAAACAAAAAACAAAAGGGACTTTTAAAAATTCTGACTTTTTTCACACAATTACGAGTTTACATTTCAAAATGTAAACAATTCTGACTTAAAAATACAAATTCTCAGTAGTAACTGCGACAAACTCGCAGTTGTGGGTTAAGAAGTCGTAATTGCTTGTTATGAAGTCAGAATTGTGGTATATAAATTTGCAATTCTGAGAGATAAAGTCAGAATTGTGAGATATGAATGAATGACTTTTTATCAGAATTGCAAATTTATTTTATTTTACAATTCTGACTTTTTTCACACAATTGTGTTATAATTAATAACAAGTAAACTCATAATTTTAAGAAAATGTTTTTTCTCAGATGAATTTCTTATAATTCATCTTTAGAATTTATAGTTTACATCTCACAGTTATGAAAAATGAAGTCAGAACCGAGAGATAAACTTCAGAACTGTGAGAAAAATAGTCAGAATTGCGAGAAAAGACACTATTCCAGTATCTTGCAATCCCAGCTTTATTTCCCGCAATTGTGATTTCATATTACAGAAACCCTGAACCGCATGTGAGAAAAAAAAAAAAAAAAAACTTATCTCGTTATTGCGAGATATTAACTCATTATTTCGAGATAATAACTCGTTATTTCGAGAAAAAAAAAATCGTTATTTCGAATAAAAAAAAAAACTTATCTCGTTATTTCGAGATAATATCTCGTTATTTCGAGATAATAACTCGTTATTAACTATAGAAAAAAAAAATCACCATCAGTACCATAGTAATTTAACTTGAAGTTATTAACACTGTACAAATAACCTATGTGTTGGCAGAAATGTATTTATTATACATGTTACTGTTATTACATATTGTGGAATATTTTAATTTTATAGAAGGTGTTTTGTAGTTTCTTCATGTTTAGTTTTTATTATTATTATTATTATTATTACTTATTACTTATTTTAAAAACCATATGGTAATGAGGACCATGGTTTTACTTCTTGTGACCACCATCCTACTAATACTATAAACTCTGGATTATAAGCAAGAACTTATTTCTTTTTAGATGTTTAGTTCTAATGAATTTTAATTGAAGTAAATTGTTAATTCAATAAGGGCCTGATTAAAGATAAATATCAGTGTCTTATATAAATTAGCTGTTTATTATTTACAAATAATAAAGTTCTTAAACGGAGATTCACCCAAAAATAATAATAAGTTAAATTACTATGGTACTGATGGTGACACGCCTATTGGCGTTTTCCAACATATATCACTGGATAGCTGGCCAATCAGAACAGGCCTCGCTTCTCAGAACGATGAGCTTTGTAAAAATCGGCACGTTTCAGAAAGGTCGGGCATAGAGGAGCAACAATAATGTACAGCATGCGGAAAATAATGTGGTTTTTTGAACTTTAAACCACATAAACACATTGCATTACACCAAATACACAAAATAATGTTTCTGTCTGAATCCAGTTCTATGATATGCATACAAAGAAGAAGCAATAACAACTATTCAAGGGTGGGCATATACACAACCCAGACTCATTGGAAATATAGTATGTGCATGTGGTGAAGTTTCGGCAAAATTACATTATGATGCTTCTTGCACATTCTGCAACACTTTGAAAGTGAAATATCCAGTGAGTGGTACTAAAAGCAAGTTCAGTTTTATTCAAAACAGATAAACATCAGTCTGGTGTTTTATCACTTCTTGGTGTATTTTGGCAGTTTAGAAATGAAATGCCCAGTGAGTGGTGGTAAAAGGTTAATGTTCTATCACGTTTGGAAATAATGTAGTCTACCACATACAATAAAGCAACATCACAGCAATGTATGCTTACAATACATTTGTTGGAACACGTGTGTGTTAACATGGAAGTTAGTATGAGCACTGACGCAGAGATGAGGTGCTAAAATGACTTGCATTATGACTTGTGACCATTCCTCTCTTTATTTCCTTTCTGCTTTCTTCTTCTCTTTCAATAAACAGTGGTATAATGCCTAATGATTTTCTGTTTCCATCTCTTTCTATACTGCCTCCTATACTTCTATACGGCAGCACCACCATAGCACCGCTGAAAGAAAGAAAATTGTTTTATTTGAGTTGAGTTTACAGTCTGAAAAAGACCCAACAAATAATACCAAGACAATAAATAGTCGTGCTCACACAACAACAAAAATGCAGTGTGAAGAATTTTATAAGCTAGTTATTTGAATAAATATCCAAATATTTTGACTAATGCAATTCTGTAAACTTTTCTAATCACTTGTGATTTAGTGATCAGTAAACTTTTCTAGTCACTTGTGAATTGTTTAAAGAGCCTTACCAAAGGATTGTTTTAAGGAGATGTGTAAGGAAGGTCAAATTAAATGAAATGTAAAAGAAGAAGAAAAAGAGGAAAAACAGAACTGCAAACTCAGAATTTAGTAAAAAAAAAAAGTCAGAATTGTGAGCTAAAAACTCACAAATACCTCTTTTTATTATATGAATATTATTATCCCATGCATTTCTATTCTGGAGTGACTAATGGGGTACTTGGGCCTTAATGACAAAAAGGCTAGAAAGCATTTAGAGTACCAAAAAAATAGGAAAATGGAGTCTCTGAACTTTAGATCCTTTAGATTTATTTTTACCTAATATAGATCAAAATATATTTCTGATATATACTGTATAAATAGCTGTTTTACATATGATGGAACAATTAGATATATTTTTGCACTAGAGACCAAGAGAGAAAGTAAGACAAATAAACTTGTCATGCATCTGTCCTGTAAGGTTTTTGAGAAAGAAAAGAAAAAAAAAATTCTGGATTGGTTGCATAGTCTGCACTCTGCAGAGTGAACGACAGGTGAGTAGACTAAATAAAGCACATGAACTCTGGGCTCCTGTGTCAGCGTTAAGCACAGTAAGCTTTCCATGACAAGCTGTATTCATGAGAGAGAGAGAGAGCGAGAGAGCGAGAGAGAGAGAGAGAGAGAGAGAGAGAGAGAGAGAGAGAGAGAGAGAGAGAGTCTAAGAACTCATCTTCATGACAGTTCCAATGCAAAACAGCTTTCCTGTCCTCTTCTGGTTCTCCCTCTGTCTCTGTCTCTCGCTCTCTCTCCAAGTGAAGGTGGCCCCAGGCTCCCGAACAGACTGAGTGCATACAGGGCAGGTCAGTGTGGAGAGATAAATGGTGATTTATCATGGAGATGTGCTGTAAATGTCCTTGTGCAGCCACAGTGTTCCGGTGGGAAGCAAGTGAGGAGAGCACAGGGCCAGAGAGATTAATGTCAAGCAGAAGAGAGGTGTGACAGGGGCTCAAAATCACAATCAACTTTACTACCTGTGTCCCTTTAAAGCGAGAGGAAAGAGAACAGAATGGATAAGGATGAGATGAGAAGAAGAAGGTTCAGAAGACAAAGGGAGAGCGGAGTTATGTTTGTACTTGACGTGTTACATAACCAGACTTTATGAGGATCAGTATTGTTACAATCTTGTCCATTCAAAACAATCCAACTTATTTTGAATTCATTAGATTCATTAGATGCTATAGGTAAATAACTTGAAGTGCAGTAAACAGCAAAACTATTTATGTTACAAACCTCCCTCTAAAAAGAGATAAAATAGCATGGTTGCATGAGAAAATGTTTTTGTCTGTAAATGTTTTACCATTAGTGTAAAAAAAGAGAAAGAAGTGTAGGTCATACATTATTTTAAAATACGAAAAAGCATTAACCTTTTAGTGCCACTCACTTCCAAATTTTAATTTCCAAACTGTCTCAATACTTGTATGAATCAAAATAATAAAATGTTGGCAGTCGCATTTATGTGTTTCAGGGAAACATGAACACTCATTTTAGTTTCACTGACTGGACATTTCACTTTGCAAGTGTTGCAAAACATGCAAAAAGCAAAGCAGTATTATTTTTGCAAAATGATTACCTCAGGAATCTTTTCTTTTTTTTTCTTTTTTCATTTACCAGGGTGAATTTGTATGATGTGAAAATTTGTACAATTTTCAGAAAAAAAGCAAGCATGAATGTCCACCCCTAACCTCACACCTACACATAATCATAATTGGAGAATGAGCAAATCTTACGAAAACACACAAATCATAGACTGTACAAATTCATATGCATTTGCCACCAATTCGCCAAAATGTAAAGTAGTTGCAAATTGGCATGAGAATGTGTTGGCACAGAACACTATATTATTTATCAACACTGGTGATAAGCGTGCAGCGTGGCTCACCATTTATATGCAGACCAGAGCCTAAGTTTTTCGTGAATGTATTTCATAGTACTCAAAACACGAACCATTACCATTTATGTGCACATATTCCATTACCAACTACTTCAAATGCAAGTTACGATCCTCCAATCTGTCAGGAATCTGAAATATGCCTTTATCTTTTTATATTTCTGTCATTTAGAAAGTACAAATCTGCTGAGTTACAGCATGGGAGATTTTAACCATAAACATTTGAGAGTGACATAAAATGTGAAGGAAGCATTTTAATGATGCTAGGATGCAGATCTAAAAACTATTTTCTTCATTTCACAGGAAAGCAGTTGGACTAGCAGATGTTTCGACTTCATACGCTGCTGCTCTGTCATGTCAGTCAGAGCACATCTTTAAGCCACTATGCATTTGAATCAATAAATCAATTTTTGGGCGTGTGATTTGATGTATGTACATTGAGTCAGGCCCACCCCCCACACCACTTGAAATGCAAGCTGTCCAGTTAATACAGTGAGTCACGAACGTACTAGTTCTTTTGATGAACTGGTCATAAAAACTCATTAATTGTTCGAATAAACCTGGGAGAACACTGTACAGTTGCTGCTCGCCAGACTGTATGAACGTGATCCCAGTTATAAGCCATGTCACTCTGTGGGATCTTAGTTGTTATTAATGTCATACAGTATGTATGTCAAGACTCATAAATAATGAACATACACAAAAAGACTTGTTCAAAACTTTACATCATCAATTTGTTACACAATTGGTGATGGTGAGTTGCACTCCCATGAAAATGACTGTTTGCAAACATATCTAACTAGTGATCAGAGATTGTACATTTTGGTCTAAGATGAGTGGAATTCACAAATTATGTCTCAGATGGCAAATTATGGTCAAGTCATATAGTGTGCACCAGCTGTAGTCAAAAAATCTTTCACTGAATGAAAAGCCTTGTAGATCTTCAGAGATTTTTTTTTTCTTTTTTCACTAGTAGTTCATAGGTGCACTAATAACGTCAAGCAGTGTATACTATTTACACCACATCTCAAATGATTTATTGTTTTTAATAGCATTCTGTAAAACAGGCAGTGATCACACAGGGAACAGTGTGATTCCAGTTGTGGGGTGTTCATTAAAAGCAAAGCAGATGTACAGGTGGGCAAATGGCAGATGCTAACAAGCAGTCATACAATATGATGGAATACAGACAATGGATGAGCGTTACAGAAGAGGAGAGTATAGAGCACACAGACTGGGGCTGGAATGTGGAGAATAAACAATCCCAGAGTAAAGACAAAGAAGTAATCCATAACCTGAAGCACAAGACGAACACTGTGGGAAGGCAGCAAAATCTTACCAGTCCTGGTTCATGATTATTCAATGAGCTTTTTAGCATCCTTGATGAGGGAACAGCTGTGCATGATAAAGCTAATTTTAGAGCAATCATACTATGTACACACACACACACACACACACACACACACACACACACAAACACACAAACAAAAAAAAAAAAATAAAAATAAATATAAATATAAATATAAATATATATATGTGTGTGTGGATGGATAGATAGACATAAACTATTTACAAATTTTTAATTGAAAAAAGAAAATAAAAGCAAGAAAAATAGAGAGGTTAATTTAAAAGTTAGCATAGAACTGCATCTTTAGATTTGCATGCTTGAATATGGGATTGTGAATGTAACGTGAAAAGAACACTTCTACAGCTGTCTACAGTATAAGTGTCATCCACACCGACTGCTGAACCTATAATTACTGTGATACACATAAAGTGCCTGATCCTGGTATTTAATTTTCTTAAAACCGCAAACTATGGTAAAAATATGATTAATCAAGTTAAAAATAATTTAACTGACTGAAAACACATAATACTTGATAAAAACATTCATATTAATTAAGGGAAATTACCTGCTGCACATAAATTGAATGTAGATACAGTAAATATTATATATATATATATATATATATATATATATATTAGTAAAAATGTTTAATTATTGGCATGCATGGGTTGAGGTATGGAAAATGTGTTAATGACAGATGTTTGAATTATGTGGAAATATTTCTATGGAATTCAATTGCAGGTCTACTTACAATAACTTGCTTATGGTTAATCTGATCACTGACTAGTTTTTTTTTTTTTTTAACCTTTCCTTTATCTTCTGAACCTGTCTACAAATGCATAGCTTGCAGGCTGTTCTAGAAAGGACCTTAACATTTATATGAACAGATCTTGGAGCATGTGGAACATGAAGAACATGAGGAGCTCATTACATTTTCATCTCTGCAGGAACACATGCCAGCTTCAATAAGTCCAACCTGCTTCACAACGCCTGCCCATGTATGACGTTCATTGCTTACACTTGCTTTTCCTGTCCAACTCTCCCAGCATCCAAATCTTGCTGACAGCAGCTATGCTTTCTACATCAATGTTTCAACAGTAACACCAATGAAGTGGATGCAATGGGCATCTTATGCCACTGTCAAGTGTGCCATTTTGCCCTCTATGTCACCATGACTTTATCCCATATGTACATTACTGGTGTTCTGAACTTTTATTAAACGATGCGAGCTTAACTAGGATGTCAATGGGGATGTTTTGCTTAATGGTAGCTCTTTTAAATGTTCACTTTGAAAATGTCAGAATCTGCTGTGTGATGTGAACAGCTATTCTTATCAAACTATGCATATTACAAAAATATTTAATAGGGCTCAGAAGATTCATACAGCAGACATACAATAAAACATGCTTTAAAATTTAATGTAGCCTTTTGTTAGGAACACAGAGCATAGATCAATATGTTGTAATGACACTGCATACAATGGATGCAGTCAATTTATACACAAATGTTTGGAAACATCCTGATGACGTTCAAATGGTTTTGTGCATATTTTTGCTACACAACCTTAACAACCTTCTCCTCAGTACTGTGTTTGCATATGTGTGCAGTTGTTTTTACTGCCTCCTTTTTTGTGCAAGTCACCATCACGCCTTCTACTGCTGTCCCCTTGTCATCTCATCTCCCTTGATGCTGAGCTCTATGAGATATAAATAAAGAAATACATCCCAAAAAAAGTGCATGCCGTACACGAAATATGCTCAATTCAGCCAGTAAAGGGCATCACTTTCCATTATGAGTGACATGTTTATCACTGGGAATATACAAATCCTGATGAAGTGGCAAGCACGAATAGAGGATAGCTGATTTACACCGAACACAGTACGCATGTAAAGTGACCTTGAGCAGGCATGTGATATGAGGTGACAGCAGGTTCCTTCCATGTCTGTTTGACTCTCCCTCTTGGGTGCAGTGCCTCTGGGAGTGCCACAGGGGTTGATGTTGGGCCCTTTCATGATCTCTCTTGGTGATGATGATGCGTCCTTCAGTAAGCAATACTTAAATTACCCATTATAATTTCTTCCTGTTTTCAAAGCAAATTTTTAATAAAATTTGCTAGAGAGGCAAGCACAACTAAAAAGGCTTTCTTTCCCTTTTTTTCCCTTAAGGAAATTAGTAGAATATGCTTATAATTTGTTGAATTTGTCCCAAATGATTACTAAGTGGAGTTATTTTTTTATTTGGTTATTAATTTGCAATGTTTCTTCTTTGAAATTTCTATTTTACTGTATGTAAATTATGTTCTATTAAGAATTATATGTGCTGTAAATCATGGGCCAGTACATGCACTGTGATCCAAAAGTCTGTGACCCCACTGAAAACCTGTATTTGTTTTTCTTTTTTTTTTCTTTCTGAGACAAAAAATCGAAAATATATGCTTCTGTGCTCCATATAGAGCACTCATGACTCACAACTGTACATGTGACTGGTCAAACAACACTTTCTGTTCAAAGTACCTTTTTTAATGTGTGCAGCTTCTGAGGTCATTCTGTGGATGTGCCCAATATTCACAGTTTTATGCTTTTGCTGTAGCAACATAATTTATTACCCAATAAATTATAAAGATATAACCCAAAGATTTAATAGCTCTTGTGAGAGTGTATTTTTGTGTGTGCATGAGACACTGAATGGAAGAGAGAGAAAATTTCCAAAAGACGGAGAGAGAAACGAAGTTGAGGCAGCAGACAGAGATAGATGATCTGTTGGCAGCCACAATTTTCTGGAAGAATATAGCGGAAAATGGAAGCGAGGGGATGTATAATGAGGTCAAGGAAAAAAAGAGGAAGAGAAAGACCTTCAGGCCAGTGCAGGCCGATAAGAATGGACAGCTAACTAGAAAAACTTCACACCACACAGCCACATTCTCTATTATAGCCACTGGGACCTCTCACCTCAATGCCCCTTCTGACTTAGCATTGTGCTCCTAGACCACTTCAACATCGAATCACTGGAATATAAATATAAGCATTATGTAAATTACACTGAGCGTATACGGGATTACAGTTATATCATAAAGTAGTTACATCATAAAAAATAGTGAGAGACTGAGACAGACAATGTCATTCCTAATATACTCTTGCTGTTCATCTTGTTTTTCACCATATTCAGTTCTCAGCACCACAGACTCACAAAGTCCCACTGCTTACATGCAAATCTATGCTCTCTTTTTCTTTCCTTCTGCTAAACATCTTATCTCCAGTCAATCTTGCCCACTTGACCCCATTTCCTCCTGAATTCTACAAGCCACTTATTCTCAGTATTTATTCGCTACACTCCCCTTCCAGACACATATTTAGCACATCTATCCTCTCTGGCAGTTTCCTTCATTACATTAAAGCAGGCTTAGGTAGCTCTTCTATCAAAGTAAATAAATAAATAAATAAAAATAAAAAGAACACTATATGATAAACAAATCAAGTCTTATTTACTCTGACAGAAAAACCTGGAACAACAGTCTTCCTTTGCATCACTGAAGCCTGTGGCCTGTGGAATCTGCCTCCAGATCATCCATCCTCATTCTGCTGGATATATCTGATTTCATTGACACAGTAAATCACCAGATCCTCCTATCCACCGCCTCGATACTGTAAACTAAACTTCCCTGGTTTGAGTCTTATCCCACAGGCAGACCCTTCTAGGTATCTTGGAGACACGTCAGCTAACTGGTGCACTGGGGTACCTCAGGGTTCGTTGTTTGGCTCTTTCCTCTTCTTGATGAGTGCATGTTATACCTCACTTTCTCTTGCAGCACTGTCTGCCAAATGTTGCATACATCAAGTTAAAGTACCTGCAGCCAGCTACAATAAACCCCTTATCCTAAAGGTATAACTTGGATATTTCACCTTAAAAAGACACTTCTCCCATCATTTACTTATACTCATGTTTTTTCCAATTAATTTTTTTCTGTTTAAAAATGATGAAAGAATGTTAATTTGTGGGTGAACTATATCTTGAAGTATTACCAAGTTATTTTTATTCTAATACAGCCTTTAAGGGCAGGCACACATGGTGCAATTTAGAACTTGTAGGTGCTTCTTTTTTTCTCACTGAGAGAAATGGCATGGAATTGTTTTATGCTCCAATGGTTGGGTTGGACATTGTCAGCTACCTAGCTTTTTAAAATAGATAAATTAAGCATCATTCAAAGGTCTAATTTTATCACATTTTAAAATCACAATACTAATATTTATGTCTTAAAAGAATTTCAAGCATCTATCTATCTCTCATGCATATGATACATTATTTGCAACCATACTGGGCTGCAGTGTTTATTATTTAACAGCAAATGCATTATGTATGATGTGCGTTCTTATTATCACATTTGCTATATATGTTGGGAATCCTACCCCAGTCTGTCTGAAGGTATCGGTTGTTGCCTAAGGCATCAAAACATCAAACTTTGGAAGCTAAAAAACAAGAAGTGGGCAAAAACCTTTTCAAGGAACTATATCTATCTATCTATCTATCTATCTATCTATCTATCTATCTATCTATCTATCTATCTATCT
>JAUZSZ010000114.1:8887670-8901783 GCA_034780575.1 Labeobarbus marequensis | reverse complement strand
GCCGATGCTTTTATCCAAAGCCACTTAAAAGTGCAGTCAAGGTACTTATTATTGTTTTTATCAGTGTGTATGTTCTCGCGGATTGAACACATGACCTTGACATTTCTAGAGCTATGCTCTACCAGTTGAGTTATGGAAACCCATCCTACAGAGAGCACAGGGCTAAAATAAGATTGTTGTTTGTTTCACTAAATACAAATAAGATTAAAAAAAAGACATCTGATATTTACTCATCGCCTTTTGTTTAATAAAATAACGAGCAATGAGAAATATTTTAATTTGAGATTAATGGTGAACAAATAACAGAAGGGTCAAACAAGTTGCATTTGTTTTTTTCAGGGCTCAACAATAAGGATTGTTGGTGAATTCTGATGATTATATCAGGTAATGTTACAACTGTCTAGCATAGAAAAAAGGGTAACCTAAAATATTTAAACTGACTGGTGTAATTTAAGTCTTTTTTTTGTTGTTGTTTTTTGTCCAGTCCATTTCCAGTGTTTACCACTTAGCCAATCTGGACCCCACTTTATTGTAAGTGTGTTTAACTATGTATTGACATCTAAATTAATGATTTGATTTAAATGCACTTATTGTGTACATACATGTTTTCACATTGTAGTGATATTAAATATAAAAAAATGGCAGCATATAATTACATTGGTAATTAATGTATTACCTAGTAATTACATCTACATCTGTTTTGTAATATAACATGAACAAAATAATTATGTCAAAACAAAGGTAATTACATACAGTAGTAGTTAAAAGACAGCCAATATAAAAACATAAAGTGGGAATAAAAATCCTTACTGTTAAGCATTTACATTCCAAGCAGGTGCTTATCAAAGCAACCTACAATAAAGTTGTGCAACAAGTTGCATGTAGATTAATTCATATTATGGCAGCTTAACGTTTAAGCATGATATCTGGAAATGGTTTTAGAGAGACTGAGAGGCCTCATTTATGTTTGGCCAAAATGTACCTATCTTCTCTACTCGTGTTAGAGGAGCCCAATAGGGTGGGCAGGTAGACAGGTAGAATCCGGTTGATGTATCACTGCAATGTTCATCTTATTTAGCAGAAATAGGGGTGTCGCATCTGTTCATTCCAGTTGCCAGTGAGAGCAGCCTTGATCCACACTGCCTGTACTAGCCTTCCAATTACCAGTTTTTGATGGCCATTGCCTCTGTAAATCACCACGCCGCCCTGAAAATCACTTCATGCCACCCTCTCTATACAATGGACGGCCCTATTTTTCTTCAGCCATTCGGAGCCGAATTTGGTCAGGATGATAACGTGAGCGGATGTTACAAAGTGGAAGTATTGGGCACTGGAGAGGCTGGAATTTGTTTTTTCACCTGCGCTGTGCACCTCTGAGTCATGCCTATGACACGGCCACAGATATGCCCTCGTCTGCACTTAAAGGTAAGAGCTGGATGAAAACATTGGAAGACCTCATCTTTAAAGGTGGTGATGGAAGTGGATTTTCTGCCCCAGACTCATGCAACTGAAATTATCTGCTAAACTGAATTATCTGAGAACAACCTGTAGATATAATTTTGTGTGCATAGGGATATAGCATCATTTCACTCTGAATTTTGCATCCACCATAGTTCAGAACACCTCCAATGCATTCAATACAAGCGATTTCAATGTGTCAATGCCCAATCTAGCATTTGCATGCTTTTAAAACTGCTTTCTTGAATAATCCCCAAGGTCTTGGTCAAATATACTGAGTAACAAAGTACCTAACACATAGACTGCACAAAAAAGTCAAAATATCTTATTTGTTTAAGCTAGTTTGGGTAATGACAATCGACTCCACTGGGTCAATTTTGGCTACCCAAAACGATGTGTTTTTGATATAAAAGGTTAGAATGACCAGTAATTTTGTTGAAGGCCAAACAGAATTTAGAGACAAAACGACTGCAGAATCGCCAACAATAAATATGGTGGCTTCTTCTTTTTAAAGAGCCAACGGCTGATTCAGTTCGATAAATGAGTGTTTGGATCTGAGTTCTTCATGACAACTGAATAGAGCCACAGCCGCCCTCCCCAGCAGCCCCTCTTCCTCCTCTTCACTGCTGTTGGAGAACCAAAATCTTTCTTTCCTCAAGTTTGGTGAGATAATCAGAATGCACAGGGTGTCTGGCGTGCGCAAAGGGGATTGGTTAAGATGACATTTACAGCCTGGGATAGTCAAGAATAAGCATTTGTCCTCTTGTCATTTATTTACTTCAGCATCCTTTATTAAGATTTCCCCCACGTTCCATACAAAGTTCAATCTTATAGATGGGAGGGGGAGAGCACCCACACACATTGGCTGACTTTGCCTTGTGACAGACACCTCCTGTTTTTCCAACTTACCTGGAATCTGCGATTTACACAATTAAGCGTTCCTCGTGAACAACATGCTAAGACTGGAATTAGATTAGTCCTGTCCATGCATCTGTCAGTGCAATGGATCTGTCGGCAATCTGAACAAGAGAGACGTTATCATCACAAGTGGTCTGCTCAGTTGATATTCAGCCCGATGAGCGGGACACATTTTCAATGCTTTATTTACAATGGATATTTCACGCCGACCCCCTACAGCACACTTCCCTTAGAGTCCTCATTCTGGATGGCGCATTCATTATCAATTGCAACAAATAAAGGCTTTGAACAGCTCACTCCTTACCGATGTGAATGATGGAGTCGGCTCCCACCGAACTGCATTGCAATATCCCAAAAGAAAGGCATATTATCAACAATTCCATCTCCGCTTCTCTCCAAAGCCGGGCATCCACACGATCCTCAGATGTTCGTTAATTCCCAGTGAGTGAGAAAAGTACGTCAAAGGATCGCAAATACAACTGTGATAAACCAAAAAGTGCGCCGGCGCTGAAATAAAGCGCTAGTGTGAGGAACACTGTGAGGGAATACGGGGGAAACTGGGACGAAGAAAGGCAGGTCGCCTGTTGGAGGATAACAGTCGCTTCAGGATCCGGCGCCTTCGCTCCGCAGGTCTCGCTCTCGCGCAGCGCTCGCGGAGTCTGAGACACATCACAAACTCCAAACTGCGGAGGGGGGACATCCCCCCCCCCCCTCGTGCGCGCGCCCTCGCTGGCTTGTTCGCTCGTTCCAGAGAGCGAGCGCGAGCGCGCGCGCGGAGAGATGGAATTCGGTGCCAAGCCGGAGAAGAGGACAGCGCTAAACATACATGCAGCTGCCTTAAGAAGACGTTACTGCATTTGCGTTCCGTCTCAGCAGATTATTTGCTCTCTGTATAGATGCATCATATTGTCATCGTTGACTAGTAAAAATCGCGTCTCGCCATCTTTACGCGATTTTCGCCTTACGCGTAGCGTCTTCGAGTTAAAACAGTTCAACTTTTAAGAACGAGAACCCTGCGTTCTGCTCCATTCCTGCGCTTGGTCTTTTTAAACGCGGCATGTTTACATAGATTTCCACTCATGAATACATGGGAAAAGCGAATGTGAGGAAAGAAATGTGGAAAGCCGGCGGTTCAACGAGTCATCGAACGAAGCGGTAACTTTCTTTTGAGCGATAAAGTGTGCTTTAGATAATTTCTCGCTCATTGTACTGGATAATGCAGCACAGATAATCGCTGTGTAATGTCACGAAGAGGAATCGACCTTACCACGGCGCGAGTCGGAGCACCGCTGTCAGAAGTCCGTGGAAATTCTCCACATAAGACACATTTCTCCCTGTGAACATGGTTTCATTCAGACACGGTGTCTAGATATTGTAAGGACGTGTTACGGAGACGATCGTGCCGGTAAAGACTGGAACTGTGGGCTGCACAACATACTGCCGTTTTCATTATAGAATGTTCTTTGTATATCTTTCAAGGTTTCCTTGCACTGTATGTAAAGGTTTTTAAATGTATCACAGTAAAAAGAGGTTTGTCAGGTTGTAACACAAATGATCTGATTTCATTCATGTCAAAACATTATTTAGCTCCATAAAGTAACAACTGCGCAGTTTTACTTGTTATAGTGTTAGACGTGCCACATTTTTAACAAAATGCGCTTGTGTTGGTCTCATTTATGTTTTTATTTTTGTATTTTTTTTATTTATTTTTTTTTTTTATTATTATTATTATTATTTGTTTGTTTGTTTTGGTAAGACCTAAATTTTCTTTGATTTTAACCTTTAATTTGAGGTTTCAGTTAGTCATGTATCTTCTTAACTTTTAACATGTTGATATCAAACGGCAATAGAAAGAGAGCAGATTTACGAAGAGCGGAAAGTGAAGCGAAGAAATTGAACTTCAGAGAGACAAATGAAGAGCAGCGCTGGACTGACTTTACTCATCTACATGACTGCATACTTCATCAGCAGAGACGAAACATTATATTCTTACTCTTACAATTAAAGGATATTTCTTGGTGTTGAATATAAGAACAGAAATGTCCCTTAATTGTTTGGTTAAGTATATGTGATGTCTTTCAGCACCAGACACCGGTGGACAGCTCCCGTAAGCTCTGTCGGTCACGAACAGAATTACATTGGATCAATCATCAAGCTCTAAGCACTGAGCCCTCTCCCTTTCATGTTCATATCTGTATCGAGCACTGTTTCAATTATACATAAACCAGTTTTTCTAATCTAATTTTTCTTGCAAATGATCTGGAAGCATTCAAAGGAAATATACCAATGTGATGCTACATTTACGCCTGTACAAACTGTACAAACCCGACCTCGGTTTTGTCGTACTGTGGTGTTTTTTCATGGCAGGTAAGCCTATTGATCGCACGGAACTGTCCTTCTGTGAACAACACTAATATGCTCTAATGTTCTATATAACGCACAGCATCCCTCATCTGCTATAAGACAACATCGCTGATAGGCCTACGTGTATAGCAGATAGGTGATTTTATATAGCAGGTCTGTGGTGTTGCAGCTGTGTTGTGGAGAGGAAGATGTGCCTGAACACTACTGGAGAAAAAAAAAAACAGATTATGCGGCTTTTAGTGCGTTCAAGTTATGTCGGAAAGATCGTTTGTACGAGATGAATGCACATTAACGCCACCACAAAGTCATAATTACAGGTGGGGAAACTTTATTTATGCACTGAAATCGAGAGAAAGTGATGAGAAATCGTCAGTGAGAAAACAGGTCGTGCACAGCGGATGCAGCTTCTGTATTGACAGTAAATATTTCAGAAAGACAAGAGTGCAAACAGCTTTTCTTACACTTCCTGCTCTTGAGAATTTAGGGAAACTAAGGTAATATGTTAGGGTAGAGTGAGCAATAAAACAAATATCTATCTATCTATCTATCTATCTATCTATCTATCTATCTATCTATCTATCTATCTGTCTGTCTGTCTGTCTGTCTGTCTGTCTGTCTGTCTGTCTAACTTTCTATCAGTGTGTGTTTTTGTGTAAACGCTGCTGTTGTGGAAGCGCATGCAACCTGTGGCGGTATTGTGATTAATGTCTGAGTATATGGGGCAAGAAGGCCTGTAATAGAGTTCCAGCTGAATTAACTGCCTATATGAGTGCAACTAATAGCAGTGAAAAAGCAAATACATATGCCAGTCCAAGGATGATTTATGTAAATGAATGTGCATGTGATCTAAATAAACTTCTGCACAGTAATATTGAAGCGTTATTTGCTTTTGTTTGTCTGAGGTCTTTTAATTTTTCTACCACCCTGCTTTATTACCACAAAAAAAAGTGTATTAAACTTTTAAACCTTATAAAAGGTATGATAGAAATATATATTTCTTGTACATAATTGAGGCAAAGCTTCATACTTAAGTTCACTCTACAATGTCAGAAATAAATTGTTTATCATTTAAATTTGCTTTTGAAACTAACAGAATGATCCTTCTTCCTTCTTGTCTATGCATTTTTAAAGTGAACCGAGATACTGTTTCAACGCCACTGAAGTGTTAAATTAAACAGGCACCGAGGATGTTGTGGCTTCATATCTGGACCAAACAAATTACAACTTGCTCACACATTGTCATAAAATATCAGCACACGAGCCACAAAGCCCAGAACCCTTTCTGTGATGCTGGGTGACAGTTTCTGGCACTGGTGAGTGATGAATGCACAATCACATTGTCATTTGAACCAAACTGATGGAGACAGCATTGCATGGCATGTTGAGCTCCTGTGAATGATTCTGTTCGGTTTAAAAGATTATCTGAATGGCTGCTAATCTACAATGAAATTAGATTTTAGCATGCTTCAGTGACCATACATATTGTAGTGGTATTGTTTAAATGCCTGCTCTGAGGGAAATGTTGGTTCCAGCTTGTAACAAAACTGGCTTGAGTCTCCATACAGTACATGATGCAGGTAGGCTACTGTATATCGAAGGTTGGAGTGTGAGGTGGCAAAGAATTGTGGAAACACAAAACAATGACTTGTAAAAATCATGAATTTGTATAGTATACCAGATTAGGGTTCCTAGGTCTGTAACAATAACAATAACAATAACAGAACCCTTTTTAATGTTGTATAGATCCCTTTTTATAAGGTTCCATATAGAACCATGCTGTATGTAGTTCACCAGTTGCTGAACATTTTCTCTCCCTCAGACCATCCAGGATGATTTTTTTTTTTTTTTAATTGCATTGCATCACTTCGTCTTCTGCAGCAAATGGGTGGCACCAGATGAGTTGAACAGAGTTCAAACAGCTGATGACAACATAAAAATAACCCAGTTCTTGTGATGCATAAAGCTGCATGTCTCTAATTACCAAATCCATCAAGACATTTTTAACTTCAAGCCATTGCTTCAAGCTAAATTTGTCTAATCTGAATCAGGAAAGAAATATGCACAGATCAAACAACGTTCAGTCCAGGACAGTTCCAAACAAATATGTTAATTTAATTTAATTTAATTTAATTTAATTTAATTTTATTTTATTTTATTTTATTTTTATTTTTTTATTTTTTTTTTTGATGATGATGATGATGATGATGATGATTTTTTTACCGCTTTATCTGCCTGGTCTTACAGTACCTTATAGTCTCTATTACGCTTGCATTAAATGAGAGAGCAATCTGTGTCAATTAAGTACTTTTATTATTTTTTATTGACATGGGAAGTTGTAGCAAAAACTAAAGTGATCTGTCAATTATTATCTGAATACATTACTAAATTATAAAATTTGACATTTTATTGACATAGATAATTAAAGAAATAAAACAAATAGAAAAACAAAACAAGGGCTATGTTCCAGTGAAATATCTTCACAATCATCTATGATGTCTATATGTCCATCATTGCGTGTGTATTTTGGCGTTACTGAGTGGCAGTTTCTCTCTTCACATGATGAGGTTGTGACAGCATCTGTCTGGGCAGAGATACACAAATGATGTTTATGCACAAACCCAAGTAATAGTAGAGAACTCAGAACGCTAATAATATGGTTCGTAAATTCTATTCAATATTGCTTACTTGCTTAGTGGAAAAAGTATCCTCAAATGAACAGATTTCACATTTATATGTGCTGTTAAAATTATAAAAAAAAAAAAAAAGAAGGAGAAGGATATCAAGTATCTGTTAAGAGTGTGTAATCTGTAAAAACGGTGGAGTTTGTGAAATCAGTTTCAAGAAAGCTAAGGAAGTTTGAAAGAAGGTTGACATTAATAATACAATAATAACAATAATTGACAATAATAAAAATAAACATTTCAAAATAAAAGACAATATGGTTCTAAATAGAACTATCTTTTTGTGCTCTTCTGTAAAGGGCAATCAGTCTTACTTGTTTAAAAGCACATTTTACATTATGGTCATAAATTCACTCTGTATTTATTCATTCATTCATTCATTCATTCATTCATTCATTCATTCGTTCATTCATTCAATGGCCACAATAGTAGTAGTATCACAATCTGCCTCTCTAACACCAAACATTTTAAAGGGGAGGTGAGAAGATGCTGCTATTAAGGATGATCTAGAAAACATCCATCAGTTAATATCTGGTGGCAAAATTAAATATGCAATGATAGTGGGCTAGATGACCATGTGCTATTATATTACTGACTGCAGAGCCAGTTTTACTTTTTTTCACAGAATCTGGGATACTGCTTCTCGGCTTTCTGAAAGGAACCAAATCAGGCAACTGTTAATGAGCTCAGATGTTATTATTCAATAATGTCACAGTTCAACATTAACTAAATAAAAACCTGCCAAAAATACTTTATGATCGGTCATGTTTCGCTTTCCCATCCATCCATCCATCCAGTTAGTTAGTTGTTTGTGACTCTTAATGACATATGATTTACGGTTATTGTTTTACTGAATTTACTTTATGCTTATTAAAAATAATAATGCTAATAAAACATTTTGTTCAGACAGAACACATTAATGTATTGCAGATTATTTTTATATTTCTTTGTGTGATTCACCAATACAACTGTATTGTAAATTACTGTAAGTACAATGACACAGTGGTAGAAAAAAAGAGAGAGAGCCTAAAGAAAGTTATTGGCCTTGAAAACAAAAACATTTCAGCATGTTGCACTGCAAAATACATCTGACACAATCGCTGATGTGACATTATTAATAACTTTAAAAATTGGCATTAACATTTTAATACATTTATAGTAGACACTGTCTGTAATCTGTGGATTTTTACGCTCTAGCTCACTATAAGCTTCTTAACAGTTTTACTTGTCCTTTTTCAGGCCGCTTTGCCAATCACACAGCTTGTCAGACCTTTACAAATGATGCAACAAAATACAACATAGTTTTAGTGTAGTGCGGTCTATTTTCTGCAGCTTGTGATTTACTGCTATATTTTTTAGCTTGACATGCACACACACCCTCACACATGCACATAAACACATTCTCTTTTTCATCTCCTCAACACCTTAAGTAAATTAAGCTTTATGCAATGTGGTTATTCGATCATCCAGAGACTTTCCTGCCAAGTTTTCTGAGTAGAAACGCAAGGAAGAATATTAAATGAGCTCCAAAATGACTCTGAAATAGCTGTGGCATATCAGTGTGCTTTAACTGCAAGAGAGAACTTGCAAATTTGTTTGGTGCTTTGAAGAAGAGTGGGAGTGGATGGGTCTATTACTCAGTACATGTTCGGGGCTTATAAGAGATCCTGTTAGTGAAGCAACAAAGAGAATAACAAAAGAAAAGACGTTAGATTTACTACACAGTGTCAGCACCTTCTGGGCAAATAATGAGTATGCCTGCATTAGCCGACGGTGTGATTTTTACATTCAGTATTCATTTACGCATAAAAAATGAACTCAGTACATAATGAATTAATAAAGCTGATTTTAAAAGATGGCTAATGTAAAAACACAGACCAATGTTGCTAACAGGATTGTTTATCAATTTTTTTTTTTTTGGGAATCAGTGTCTTTGTGTCTTTCATGAAAAACAAGAGACATTTAGCAGAACATTCGCACTGCTCTTTTTCATAATAGTGATCAAATGCTCCAAAAGGACCAAAAGAAGTGTTGTGTGATGAACAGACCTCGATTTAAAGGTAACAGATAATTTCTGTTCTACTAGTGGTACCAAATACCAAATGGAACTGCAAAAATAATGAATATTTCCAAACAGGTTTCCAAAAAAAAAAAAAAAAGTAGTCCTGCCAATGCTGGCTGTTGGTTGAGCTAACATAACTATTTAATGAAGTAGCAATTCCGTATGAATTTATATGGTGTAAATTGAACAACAACGTTTTTAGAAATAAGCATGAAGATCCATAACCCCACCAATAAACATACTCAGATCAGGCAGATCATACAAAAAAAATTACAAATGAAATTCATATAAATGAGATTGTCACAGTTCATACAACTAAGCCAGCAATTTGCCAAAACGTAAAATGGATTTAAATTACCATGATGTTGGTTTTGACAGCCTTACAGCCATGGTGTTTAATACTTACAGATGAATGTGGAATATTAAGTATAAGTTATTACGTTTTGTAACATCAAAGAAATCGCACACTTCATATTCTTAATTACTTCAAAACGTCATATCATTGGTTTTCAAGTGCCTCCTACCTGTTGTGATATGGTACTTTTAAATATGACAAGTAGGACATGCAAATTACATTTTAACAGGGATTTCAAAGGTTTTCATTGAAAGATGGAAATTTCTTCCAGTTCTTTATATGAAGCTACCCTATGACTTCAGAAGATATCGAATAGAGCATACCACTTTGGAACGACACAAAGAGGGTGAGTAAATGATGACAGAATTTTCATTTGAACAAATTAATTTGATACATTACTGAAACACTTTGCCTTGCAGGTCAAGGTTAATGTTATTTCCTTTTGTGTATGTGCATATGATTACATGGGTAAGTGCATGTGCACGTGTGCATTCATCATTTCATTTGTGTGTGTGTGTGTGTGTGTGTGTGATGTGTTGCTAGGGTGAGCTGTATATCTCGGTTCTGATTAAAGACATGAGGCAGAAAGCAGCTCTGTTCACTCTGCCAAGCTGCAGAGTGCTGCTAATTGATGAGACCTAGGAAGAAAAGAGTGATGGCTGAATTAATATCTCTCTCTCTTTTGCTCTCTGACTCTCTCTCTCACCCGCTCTCTCCAGCTTTCTTGGCAGACGTTACTGCAGTGGCTAAGAGTAAAGCTCCTGCAGAGGGGAAACTGTCTTTCTCTGTAGAGCACATATTCATTACCACATAACAAAAGCTACAGGTCCCCTCTAATATTTCTCGGCACAAATTCAAAGAGCCCATTAATGGGTACCAGCGTATTTCAGGACAGATTCAGAATGCTGTTCTAGACCTTGTAATTAGTGTGTAACTTACGTAATGAACAAACTAAAGCACACACAGAATATCAGAAGATGAAAGGCAACGAACCAGTATTATGAACCTACATCAATGCTCGGCAGATGCAATTCAGTTATTTATTTTAAATCAATAAGAAGAAATGGGAAACCCACCCTTCTCTGGTTGTTTGGAGGAGAAAGTCATAATTATCAGTCAGTCAGTCAGATTTTTGTTATATATTGTTTGTATTTGTTGTGCAGCTATATGCTCCATTACTCTAGTCTTCATTTTCTCATGATCCTTAAGAAATCAATTTAATGCTGATTTAGTTCTCAATTTGTATCGATTATTATTGGTACTCAATTGTCAATGTAATCAGCTTTGTTTACATTCAGGATAAAACGTTGATTACATTCTGGGGAAAGCACGCATATGCATTGTGGTGCTCTCCAAAATGACGGAAGACAGTATCTCGGGGAGAAGAACTGTTGAATGAAATCATTATTTTTGTTTTCTTTGCGCACAAAAAGTATTCTTGTAGCTTCGCAAAATTGAAGTTGAGCCACTGATGTCATGTGGACTGTTTTACCGATGTCCTTGCTACGTTTTTGTGTGTTGATCATGGTAATATCCTTGCTGTTTATGGAGGGTCAGAGAGCTCTCAGTTTTCATAAAAAATATCTTAATTTGTGTTCCAAACATGAACAAAGGTCTTACGGGTTTGGAATGACATGAGGGTGATTAATTAATGACAGAATTTGCATTTTTGGGTGAACTAACCCTTTAACCCCTTGAATAATAGAAATCGAATACTTGCCTTTGCAAATACCATAGAGATCTACAGTAAATACAAATATGACCTTGTCATATAACACTTACAAAAAAGAACAGGCTGAAACTGGTTTGAGGCAAAACCTGTCACGAGGAGACACTTTTTCAAGTCATCAGCTGGCAGCACCTTCATGAGCTGATAAGACCAAACTTCATATCATATTAAATAGCATTTGATGTGTTTATGAAGTTCTCTGGCTGTGAAATCCACACAGATGCTTTTTACACTAATTTCATATGTCCATAAAGGATGATCCATTGGCATACTGTATAATTCTATGATCCAATTATGCATAATTTCCTACAAGGCACTGAATAGCGATACTGGCTCATTGTCAAAGGCGTGTTTAGAGTTATCAAAAATACAGATCCTCATCTCTTGCTATATCTAAAAAAACGTAAAGAGCTTCATAATAGGATTTTACATTCTGTGATTTGAGGTATCTGAGCTGCAGTAATTTACATTTTCATTTTCAGCTGGTCTACCACAGTAGATTTTTAAAATATGAGTGATGCTTGGCCGTGCAAAAAAATAAATAAATAAATGTTAGGGTTTGCAAATTGTTGCTATGCTGTTGCTATGGTGTTTTTGGTGGTATGATATCAGTAGGTGATTGTAAGGGTGTATTAGGAGGCTGCTACTTACAATAACTTTCATTAATAAATCATTAACAAAAATTATATAATGCTCAATGGATCATTAATATATATTCACATCACTAGAAATATGAGATAATGTGGTTAAGGACTGACTAAGTGAATGAACCTTGAATTGTGTTTAGAGTTGTTTTTCATCATGGCCTAACTGTGCAAGTATTTAGGAGATTACAGTTTTTGCATACTTATTACTTTGGGCTTTATTAAACCTTATGAAAATATAATATAGTAAATTTATATGCATTTTTTTTTTTTTTTTTTTACTATAAGTCAATAACATACATTGAAATTTGGGTGCAAAACATGTTATATTGCCTCAACACTTTTATTAGTATACTACATATCATTAAACAGGATATTACTTGAATCATGCATCAACTGGAGAAAACATTTTTTTTTTTTTAAAGAAATTCTTGTTAATTTATCAAAGCAATGTGATAAGCATATTGGCCCATGTTTTATTATGGTAAATAAATTGACCCCTTTACACTGTTGACCCCTTAAACCCACCCATACCACCAAATCTGTCCCTAACCTTACCCGTATCACACCTCAATAGCAGCAAAAACACTGTACATTAGCAAAAGCTTTTTCAGGGTATAACATCTGATAAAATCCTTTGTAGATTTTCAACAAATGCACGATCATATGAATTGAAGGGTTAATGATGTTTATAAGCATATTAATTTACATGGAATAATGATATGTTAATCAGATACTGTAGGTAATGTTCAATATGTTTAATAAACATGAACAAGCACATTGTGACGTTTCAAGCTTTTGAATATATATCAACTAATGATATGTGAAGCATTATATAATGTTTGTTATAATCATTTATTGATGAACGTTATTATAAAGTGTTATCAAAGTGTCAGACGCTATTTGGAGACAAGGATAGAACATGAAATCAGCTGTAATATTGGGACCAACCAATGACCCACAATATGAAACAATGAAAAAATATACTACTTTTTTTTTTTTAATTAGTATGAAAAAGCACATTGTCCACCACAATATTAATCATGTTACTACAGTAACAATTTTGTTTTTGTTTTTTTTGGAGCTTGACAGACTTTTTTGTTCACACTAAAGGATGTATTTCATACAGGTTTTGAACAACTTTTGTGTGAGTGCATGATTATATGATGCATGTTCATTTTGGGTGAACTATCCCTTTTATAAGGTCTGTTAAAATCTGTGATGTTAAGTATGAGAAATTATATTTATCTTAGCAAGCTTCCACTAAAGAGAGAGAGAGAGAGAGAGAGAGAGAGAGAGAGAGAGAGATCTATCAATGTCTCTGTCAGTTTGTGGCAAATACAGACTGAAAGAGAATTATTAAGTGACTCCAACATTTCAGAAAGAAAATATGTCCTCGAATATTTCCATCCTCTTGAGTTGTTCGACAGGTCAGGCTAACTGTTAGATCGTATTTACAGCCAGCCCAGCAGGGGACGAGATTTCTCCCTTAAACCCAGAGGAAGGCCCGTGGATTGAGGATGGTTGCTTGAGTAAGTTTTGATCTACATGCTCAGAGAGGCAGACACACACAGAGCCGAGAGCCATTAAGCGCTCAAATCCCACTCTATTAAAAATGCAGCATACAAATCATATTCGTGCACAATCCCAAACAGAAAGAGTCAATCATTAGCAACACCCACCTGAATCGCTTTGGACCTCATACTGAACAAGCAGCAGAAACTTCCAAGAACAACAAAGACTCCAGCAGTAAGTCATGCAACAGAGTATTACATTAATTAATTTCAACAATGAAGTAGCTACACACTGCATCTCAAAAATCTCAGTCTATCTATCTATCTATCTATCTATCTATCTATCTATCTATCTATCTATCTATCTGTCTGTCTGTCTGTCTGTCTG
>JAUZSZ010000114.1:8711380-8723004 GCA_034780575.1 Labeobarbus marequensis | reverse complement strand
TCCATACTACACGACTGAATATATATATATATAGGCAGACAGACAGTGCTGAAAGGTTCTAATGCTCATCAGTAAATAAGTGGAAAATGAAAACGACGATTCTGTCTGAGCTATGCCTTTTAAAACGAACACGCACTAGTGTAAACATAGCCTAACAGATGTGTAAACTGAAAACTATTTGAGCTTTATTACAACTATTTGCACTGACTTATTGTGTTTGATATATTTTGTTCCTTTGGGCAGTGGCTCAGGAGATGAGTCTTTTTAAATGTCAGCAAGCTTGGAAAAAACAAAAAAAAACAAATTTTTTTTGAGATAATGTAATCTTGTTAAGATTGATTTCATAAAATTGGTATCGAAAAAAGTATCGTTCAGGAACTGGTATCGAAGTCAAGGTACTGGTATCAATATCGAACATTTTTGAACGATACCCAGCCCTACTTAGAAATGCACATTTTATAGTAGTAGTAGCACCCTCATTTTATATGGTTAAATTTAATTATTCTGAATGTTTTTTTATTTATTTTATTTTTTAATTAACCAGTGGTCTTCCATAGTAGCATACATTTAGATCATGATAAACACAGTTAAAACCAGACATATAGCTCCGCAATACCACAGTAAAAATACAACAATATGGTTTAGTTATTTGTATGAAAAACAGTAGTCTAAATACATTTAGTATAAATGCACAAACGCTTAGCTTAATCACAAAAAATACTGTAATTATATTCTTTACACTTTTAATACATTTAATACATGTCTACACGCTGCGCTACCATTCGAACTTTAAGCACAGTGGATAAATGGCCGCGTGTCACGGTTTGAATGACTAGCGCTCTTTCGTTCCGCTTTTGGTGCATAAACATTATATCGAACATTCATAGACCAGCCCTACTGGAATTGGTACAAACCACAAAAATGTCTAATCTAATTACTGTCATATTAAATATAATAAATAATGATTTAAAAGTCAGCTGCCTGAAGCAGATTAAGTTTCGTTCCACACGGCGCACACAAAAAAATGTAATCTCACGAGGCCAGCAAATATTACGTTACACTTCATTTTTCATTATTCGTTGATAATGTTAGCCTGCAGTCAAACATAAAGACCACAAAACAGAGTTATAATAAAATGAGGGTGGTCTGGAAACAATCCAAACGGCTTACAGCTTGCAGCTTAGATGAAAAGCGATTCAATGGGCAGAGTAAGAGGTGAGGGTTGTAATGTAGGTGGGCCTGAACAACTGTTTAACACCCACAGTTAGAATTACTCCGCAGAATATCAGTGCTTTCTGGACCCCATCAAAAAGATCTTTTTGTATAACTATAACAGTCCTTATGATCATGCCAGCATTTTCAATATGATGCCACTGAGACTTTCAAATTTAAAATTCACTGAAAAACAGCTGCACTACTTTGTATGCATATTAAGATTAAAGCTTTATGCCTTTATCATTGGTTCCATGCCACTGACTTTCAAATTTAATTGGCTCCTGCTCGGGCCTTCAGTATAAAGTTGCCAAATATTCAAATGTCTAGTGCATTACAAATCTTTTAACTCAGCAGTCTCTGTACTTAAAATAAATTAGCCATTTTTATTTTTTTTTTCAGAAGTGATGGGGGATTTTTTTTTCCGAGAAGATAACTAAATATCACTTATTGAGTTAAAGTGACAGCAAGCATACTACATCCAAAATGATTAATACGGCATTGTGTATCAAGATGTTTTGAAAAAGTAGCAGATAATATGCATGATTTGCACGCTAAGCAGCAAGGTTCTGTGTGTGTCAAATCAGATGGTGTTGTGAAGTGTTTGCACTCACCTCCTTATGTTCTTTCCTACATTTGAGTGCAGTGACCATGTCTTGGTAAGGTTCTGTGGGGACAGTGACGGACTTGATGACTTTGGGAGGAGGAGCTGGAGCTTTGAACACTCCGTCGTCCTTGTGCGAGTTTGACTCTTTACTGCCTCCCGATGAAGCGGCCTGTGCAAGAGCGACAACTCGGAATTAAAGCATAACAGCATGTTTGGAAGCACTGCAGAGCTGATTCACATATAGCCATATAGCTGCCAACAACTGACCCACTGCTGATTATGTAACATGGTGACTAAAGTGCGGCAGAACATTATAGATTCATCATGCTGCAACTACTAAAAGGCCAAATCCACGACCAACAGCAACGCTGCTAAATAAAACACTCCTAAGATTGCCAAGCACCAGTACACATATTGAATAATGCAATGTTTAGAATACTCTAATATCTGTGGTCTTGTTTATAGGAACAGTAGAAATTGAGGCACTGCGCTAATGAGAATCCTTACATGCAGTTCAAGTGAAGTGTAAGCATATCTGTCAGTGTGCATGATATTACAGTGGGCTTCACTGGCTGCAACAGATGCAGGCCTGCTAAGTTGTATGGGTTTGATTGTGTTTGGATGGCACATGTAGAGAGCGCAGGAGAGGCTGCTAGTTGGAAAAGAAGTGCATAGTGGGGTCATGTTTGAGGCACATCAAAAAAGTCTACTGGTTAATGTTAACCAAGAGCATAATAAGAGCTTTTCAAACATTTTCTTTAAAAATGTTCTGAAATGGTATGACCTAACAAAGCCTTCTTTGTTGAAATCAGTTTGATATACGCTCCGAAACAGTAATTTAAAAAAAACAAAACTGCAAAAGAAGCTTTAATTCTTTGAAGATTCTTTGAAGCTTTATCAAGCAGGGTTTCGAATGAACCCATTAGAAGTCGACCAATATTGATTTTTCTCTGGCCAATGCCGATATTTAGAAAACCATTTTTTTCGACATAAAACATTCATTTAATTTATCTTTTAATTAATGAAAATTAAACAAATCTTATTTTTTGGAAAATAAAGGGGATTTAATATTACAATTAAAACATTGAAGACATTTTATGATTATTCCTTAAAAATAAGGTTTTGATAATTTTAGTAGGCTATTACGTACATTCTACTGAACAATAGGAATATATTTATGACGCAATGTCTACAATTGAAACCCAAACTTTTATTTTGATGGGCTGCCGTGAATACCTTTACATTTCTGTGTGTATATGATATGAGGATAGTTTTACTTAAATGAAACGGTCAAATGTTCATGAAGTGATTCTCAGAGCAGTTCTAGAGATGTTGTTCATGTATTTATATCCTCATTTAGTGAGACGACAGACGATAATATCACCGCAAGCCTCACGTGTGCTTCAGTATGAGTAGTGTTAGCAAACAAAACTGCGCGTCTGCGCCACACATTAACACAGAGACAGGTAGAAGTCATATTTAAATAGTCGTTTTGCGGCTTAACATTTACAAATACTAGTGGGAGTGGGCTCACTTGTACGTTTGTGTGTGCGCATCGGGGCATGAATGTAACGTTAGAGACAGAAATAACATGCCAAATAAGACAAATAACGTAAGCCTATTTAGTTTGTTTAATAAAAGAACAAGGTATACACCTGTTCTATTGGAAAGGTAACTTTAAATGACTTCTGTTGTGATTGGCACTATAGAGAACATAAAATTAAAATGAACTTGATCTTCAAAGGGGGTGGGGGTGCCATTGGGAGGGCAGGCTGCCCTCCTAAGATAATTGCAGGGGAAACACTGGGGGTAAGTGATTAATGACAAAATTTTCATTTTGGGGTGGAGTAACCCTTTAAGTTTTCACTCCTCAACGTCTCACACACTGGGGAGACACCAAAGCAAAAACGTGCAAAGTGGCATCAAAGAGGTCGGAGCATTTACACAAAGGTGCTTATAAACATTGTGGTAATAACATGAGAGGTGCCTGTGCTAAAGCGCTTTCTAAAGTGGGTTGTGAGTGTGTAGGAGTGTGTAGTGTTTGGTCGAATATCCTGTGCTTGGCATTGTACTCACTGGAGGAGCCTGAGATCGTGATGGAGGCATGGGCAGCAGCTCTTCTGGCTCTGGCTGGTTCCAGTGTCTTGCATTATACACAGCTTTAGTAGGCGACTGCAAAAAGAACAGGCAAACACTGTTACACTGAGGGCATTTTAACACAAGAGCTTCCCGTGCAGATCTGAGTTCATTGAAGATTGTACATTTGCGGTTCATTAGGATGGCATGGCTTTCATCAAGAACAAAATCCATTTTGAGACTGAACAGAAGTACCAGTTTACCTTATGTCAGTTTCACTGAAAAAAAAAAAATAGCATATATATTTACCAGTGGTCCTTAATTAAGGAGCTGAGGCCCTAAGGGGGCCCTAATTATTTTAAAAGCATGGCTTCTAGACCTGGAAACATCATGCAAATGTTAAAATGCCATGGGCACTTTTATAATGAACATACATTTTTCTAGTCTGCCAAGCTCTAAAGTATTTTATTTTTACTAAAACATTTTAAAAAATCATTTTCCTTCTTTCTTCAAATTACAAAAGGGGAGAAGGGGTTTGAATATTGCTGTGAACAAGTCAAAAAGGTTGAGAACCGCTGATGTGAATATTTGAATTCAAATAACATTGTGAATCTACTTGAATAGTGTTTAAGGGGTCATGAACTTGGAAACCAAAATTCCCATGATCTTTTCGCATATAAGAGGTCATTTTACTACAAAAACATCCTGTAAGTTTCAGAATTCAAAACTTTCTTGTTAGTCAAAAAACAACTTATATTGAAACCAGTCTGCCAAAATGACAGCTTGTGGAATGTACCACTCTATGATGTAATAGTGTGGCTAAACACCTCCGCAGATGATGATCAACACCTGCTTCTACATCGCTGCCTGTTTAACCCCATGTTTATGGGAGAGGTGAACATGCAGGTCTACGCAGAACTGATCCCAACATTAGGAAAGAGTGGATGAAATTTATTTTTAATGAAGTTCCAGGCAGCATCAGTAAGAACTTTGTAAACAAATCCATGGAAAAATGAAATGAACAAACAAGGCACAATTCAACGCAGGATTTTGAGAAAGATTGAAACTAAAAGACGATGCTGTGCCGACTATATTGGATCCAATAGTATAGTCGCAATACACAAGTCTGAGTAACTGTTTTTATTACGTGGTCAATATTGCTGTCTGTTAAACAGAGCATTTGATATGAGTAGCCTATATGATGTGGTTTTAACCTAAATGACAGCAGTGTCCATCTGTGAAGGATGTAGGCTGTCAAACACAAGTGTTAGCCAATCATTGCAGTTGGCGTTTACTTTTGAGTGTACAATCCGCCACGCTTATTCAAACAAAATGTTCTGATGAGAGGGGTTAAAAACAGGGAATAGCCTATTCTAAATTATGATGTTTTTTGATGTAAAAGTCTTGTGCGATCACGATAAACTAAGGAGAGTGACAGCTTTTAATATATTTTTAAGGAAGTTTGCAAATGTGATATTGATTTAATACAACAGTTCAATAAACATGAAGTTAATATAAAGTGACTTACGTTGTCTAACTATAACACTACTGCCTGTTTTTTAGCAATTTCATCAAAGAAAATAGTTAAAAAAACAACTCAGCCGCTGCACACACACCAAGCAAACACAATGGTGTTCCATTCATGAATGAAAGTGTGTTTTTAAACTAATCTAGTGAGTCAGTGATTCATGATTACCCATTCATAAAGACAGTCACTTCCTTAACAAATCAGCTGGTCGAACGAATCAATTGAATTAATGATTCAGTGACAAAATTAGCTGCTGGCGATTTTAGTTTCATTTTTAATGTATAATTTCAGTTATTATAATTCAGTACCTATCTATTATAGTTACAAAACTGCTAAAATTAAAGCGCTGTTAATTTAATTTGTATCTTGTTATTGTTTTTGCTATTGATTGTCATTCATTTATTTGTTCTTATTTTATGATTTACTATTTATTTGTCTTTTTTAGTTATAAAAAATTAAATTCTGAGTGCACGTGATTCTTGGGTGGGAAGGGGGCGTGGTCCATGGGAAATAGTCCTGCCACCACAGCTCAAAAAAATCCTAGAGGAAACACTGAAATAGTTTATTTTTTTGAATTCATGTATTTATTAATTTTGTTTGGGGAACAGCAGCATGCTTCTAAAACGAGACCATCCACACTCTCTCAGATTGGCTATGACTTGTGATTTAGCTATGCTGTGTCGTGTCTTGTAGCCATGTCACGTCTGGTGTGGACAGACAAATAATTATTGTAATTCTTATCACATTGTGTCTGGTGAGGAAGTGAAGTAGAAGCTAGAGCAATACAGGATTGTAAAGGACCACAAGCTGGGATTTGAACTATGGTTGCTCAAAGTGCAACCACACTGCAGGCTATTAGTTCCAACATTTTTGCAACTTTTAGAAGTTGTGCTTGTCAGTCCAAAACGACACTCAAGTATAAGAAAAAATAAGAGAAAAGCTTTTCTCAGCAAACCACAGTAAAATGTGAAGCCATCCATTTTTGGCAGTTACCTATAGTGGTTCAAAAAAAAAAAAAAAACCTGTTGTTAATACTCATGGTAATGAAGCAAACATATAACCGTTCTGAGCCAAGAAACACATTGTGAAAACAAACCTGTGAGGGTTGGGAGCAGAATCGCATAAGGGTTCAAGCAAAGCAACCGAAACAAGTGTGAAAACTGAGAATATATCCAATAGCCAAATCTACTCCAGTCATGAAGATAATGGTCTGTAAACATTTTCAAGGCATAAGCTTCTGCTCCACTTTCCACAAAGACGGCTATATTCCTTCTTCAACTGTAATCACATTTGTAATTAAAACTCATTAAGAAGTGCTACATTTCTCAGCTTGTTTGTGTTGGCGGAGTGTGAATTGAAGCACAGGTCATTTGTCTCAGCGGGAGAGCATTCAAAGTAGACTGCAGGAACACTCCATATATGAACAACTCGCAGAGGATGCCAGATCGAGTCAAACTGCAGGGACTGACGGCACACAAACAGCCAAAAGGGGATGGGATGGTAAAAGGGCACTTGGCTACAGGAGGAGGTGTAGGCACAGTCCACTGTGCAACACTGAGGCTGGGTTATTATTAATAATGAAGAGAAAGATTCTGGCCCCCAACATAACTCTGCAGGAGGCTGGTTTTAATCTTCTGTAATTAAGAAGTGTTCTTCATGCTAGCAGGGAGTGAAAGTCTAGCTCTACCCCACAGAGAGTTCCTCACACTGGGCTAGAAGCTTCCAGAAGCTCTTGCAGAGAGAAATCAAAACTGCCCCCTGAAGTGTTTTTTTTTTCTCTATGAGTTGGAATCCCCCTCTAAAGTCTGGGAATGACGCTGCCAAGTAAGACCTCCAAGAAGACCAGGCAGATCTCTCTCTCCGTGAGCAGCTCTGACAAATACACAGCTGAATTGATACTCGCAAGCACATGAAATTGCTTTTAGCTATGAAACCTCAGGTGTTGTTACATTCAAAAATGTCACAATACAATACAAAACGCATTGAGTTGTATTATCAGTATTGTATTATCAATATTGCTGAAAAGAACACTAATGAGGCATTGCCGTAAACTGCTTTTGAAGATCAGTGGAGCATCTTGCTGAGGATTTAAAAATAGTTTACCTTATGGTTGCTCAATTATGACAACAATCAATGGTTCAACAGTAATTTTATAAAGTTACGAGAATACGAGAATTTTGTGTGCAAAGAAATTGTTGTGGTATTCTTGTGAATGGCGGTGGAGACTGACACGGAAGAGAAGAGAAGTAGTATTCTCGTAGCTTCATAAAATTACAGTTTAACCACTGATGTCACATGGACTATTTTTAACGATGTCCTTACTACATTTCTGGGGCTTGAACGTGATAGTTCTGTTGCTGTCTATGCAGGGTCAGATAGCTCTTGGATTTCAACAGAAATATCTTAATTTGTGTTCTGAAGACGAACAAAGGTCATACGGGTTTGGAAGGACATGAAGGTGAGTAAAGACAGAATATTCATTTTTGCACGAACTATCCCTTTAAAATGATTACTCATTGACGTTAGATTGTGTATTTACTGCACTTTTTTTAAAGACAGTATTTCAGCTAGGACAATACCAGTAAACACCAGGGTCAGTTGCACCAGCTGGATGTGCACCTAGTTGTAAGTTTAGGCTGGACCTAAACTGCGCTTTACGTCGTGCGTAGAATTAATACCCGTTGCACCATCCAGGCGTAGTGCTATGTCTGAGACTAAGGGTATGTTCACACTTGCAGTTCAGTTCGTTTGATTCATTTGGTCCAGACCAAAAAGGAAAATGATACATTTAGTCCTGGTCCGCTTAGCGTTCACACTGACATTTTTGACAGCGAACCTAAAGATACCGAACCTAAAAGCATAGTGACATGTTCACAACCTAATTGGTCGGGTCGAATGACGTATATTCCGTGACGGAACTTACCGAACACTCCCAACTAAATGCGTGTTCGACTTAAAGTGGCACTGCGCAGACCGATCAGTGTATGACATCAAAGTACCCATTCACCGATCTGTCTTGCTCATCGCCGCTTTAAGTCGAACACACCTAATTCCGTCTGCTTGACTCACATGATTTTATTTTACCACCTGCAAACTCACGAAGAGCTCATAATAGGCACTCTTCCTCCTCGTTGTTCCACGTTTGCCCTCTGCTCATTTTGTTTTGGTTACACCGCTCGTTCCACATCGTCAAATCATGTTGCATAGCATTACATCTGGTCATTACTTCCGGTTTTTGGTTCGTTTAGAAGTATTTGGTCCGTGTTACATTCATATTTCATTCAAATCGCACCAGAGTTCATTTGGAAGCGGACTGAGACCCATCTTTTTACCGGTCTTGGTCCGCTTGTTTGGTGCGCACCAGGGCTCGGATGGCAGCATTCACACTTACTCAAACTATCCGCATTAACAGAGCAATCGCACTGAGTAGTGAACTCATCTGAATAGTGTTCCCATGCGTTCAGTCTAAGCTGTAAAATATAAGGCAATTTAGACTTCAGCTTGTTTACAAACCATCACAGTAATTTGGCACAACTGTATCATGCCGCCAATGGATTAAAAAAACAAATTTGACCTTTCACCACATGTGCGTCAACAGCCATGGACTAAATAAATTACTTTTAAATATCATAATCATGCTATTACCGAAGTGTCTTAAGAGCTTAGGAAAAGAGAAAATGACTCTAGTCAAAGACACAACCTGTAGCTGAAGTCTGCAGCTCTCAAGGTAATTTCACTACAGTCAAGCACTTCTCTAGGAGAGTTACTGCCATCAATTGCATCATCACGAAATGGGTTTAAAAATACGTGTAGACACATACATAAACTAGGGCTGGATATTATCAACTGCCACATGATAAAATACTTTGGACTTAAGTTTGCAAGCAATCAATTAACTTTTTTTTTTTTTTTTAATTGATCATTTCGATACACCTAATAAAGTATCTCTCAAATTATGATGTAAAAATGTACATTAATAACGATTTTCAAACTTTCACTCTGTTGCTCTGGCAGTTTTGATCTTAGGAAAAGTTTACAGTAAAATTTCCCAGATTTTAACACTTTTTATTACTTTTTTAAAGCTCATTTAGTACCACCGCACATACTAGCAAAAATAAAATATAAATAATTATAACATTAAAAACAAATAATGAAAAGAATTTTAAAAAAGAAAATAATTATAATTAATAATTTAATAATAATAATTAAAAAAAAATAAAACTGGTTTAGAGAGAGAAAGAGAGCAAATGCAGAGTGCAAGTGAAAAGTTTCCACATAGATGATTCATGCAGGAGAATCAGTCATTGAGCGAGAGGTGAGCAGGTTCTGCCCCTGGCATATTCAGCGATGGCAGTAAAAGTCACCATGATGCTGAGCTTTGACCCATTTCAAACACCTCTTATACTTCACAACTGTCATGAATAAGAACAACCCTCTAGACTTTTCCTGTAACTACAATTGAAGACACATGAAAAGAATATTGTGGATTCAATACAAGTTAAGTTCAAGTCAACGTCAAATGAGGACTAATGCTGATTACCACAAAAAAGAGACTAATCTCATTTAAAAAGAGCAAAAAGCACAACTACAGTAATGCACTTACAACAGGCCATGAACACTACAGATTTAAAAGGCAAAATGTACTGTAGCACTCATTTTTGTTGAAGCACTTGCATGATTTATTTAGCAAAAGTGTTATTTGAGCTGTGTCATTTAAATCATTCTTCTAGCAGTGGCTTAATAACATGGATAGCCTAAGACCAATACCAGACCAAACATGTTTTATTGAAACTAAACTCCAAATCCACTCATTATCTACTTTAAGCTTTTTAATTATCCAATAGAGATGAATACATCACTACACACAATACAAGGCTGCCAGTACAAACACAGATCAAACCTGGATAAAAAAAAGCCTAATATTGGCCGATAATATCAACCTTGGCGATATATATCAGCTGACTGTTTGCACTGTGGTAGTTATGACGAAATTCCAGATTTGCTGTGCTTGTTTGTAGGGCTGCACAATTTGGCCAAAATGTTATACATCAATAGGGCTATTAAAAAAAAAAAAATAATAATAATAAAATGAATAAAAAAGTAAATAATTAAAAACAATAAGAAGAAATTAAAAATATTAGAAAAATTATAAAACATTAGAAATATTAATATTGGAATATTTTATTGTAAAAAAAATGTAAGAAAAATAAGATTTTTTTTTTTTCTTTACATTACAAATGTAAATTACAATACTAATATCTGTGGCTGTCTTAAATGGAAAATTTAAATTTAAATTAAAAGCCGCACCACACGAGTAAGCTGTTTTCGTTCAAATCAAAGCGTAAATATAGGTAGAAGACGTATCCGTGTGATGCGGCTGACACAGAACGCATTTTGCGTCCAGCGGATACCGTCCAATATGGCGCTAAGCTAACTAACTTCTCATTACAAGTATGGGAAGATGGGTGGTGTATGTTGTGTTCCCAAATGCACATTAAAGCGACTGGAACTTAGTAGCAGTGATGAATGCATATTATGGTTTCGGTTTTACTTTCATTAATTGTGCAGCACTACTTCTCACTATCAGTGATCACCAGATCCGCTCTGATATAGTGATCAAGGCAACCATGGAGGAGAGCAGTTCTAAAACCTCTTTTAACCCTGTTTAATATGTAGAGTCATCAATAAGTAAGCCATTCACAGGCTAATTCCCCCTGATAATGGAACACTGTAATGCTATCAAAACATTGCTCTGTTTGAGCATTTATATGCTTAAAGTTCAATCATGATTTAAACAATCAATCATAACCCCAGAGAACCCTGTGTGCACGTACAGCAGCCGCAGGAACATTCGTAATAATGGCTGAGCTGTCAGCGGGGGTGAGGAACATAACTGCATTACTGTCATTATAGATAAAAGTTACGCTGAAGACAACGTCGCAATGCCCGTTCCACCCTCTGCCTTCACTATACTTCCATTAGCGTACACAAACAACAAATCAAACGCCTACATCATTTCTTTACATGATGGCAGTAGGGCAACATTTACTTTGGTGAAATGGGCAAAACAGCCTTTAGATTCTAAAAGAAATGACACGTAGTACAACATGCTCCTGAACAAATACTGGCATCACAAACCATTAGGGGTGGCACGTTACTTGTATTCGTACTGAACCGTCACGGTACGGGCATCTCGATTCG
>JAUZSZ010000114.1:8681634-8699153 GCA_034780575.1 Labeobarbus marequensis | reverse complement strand
GATAAGGATGATAAGGATGATTTGGAACTTGCCCGTGAATCGTTCGATACACGATACGCGTATCGTTACACCCCTAGTGTCTAGACAAAGAAACACCGACAACAAAACTAACAGAGAGCAGAATGGAGTTATTAGAGATTAAGTATGTCTATGAAGTACATGTATGTAATTAATGTAATGTTAAATGTTCGATATTCACGCCTGTATGGCTGATGTGCTCAAGCTAATAAGCAAAGTGACCTGAGTGGATTGAGCGAATATCCCTTTCTCTCAGACATCACTGGAAATTTTGTAGTTTGGTTGAATATGTCAAAAGCATGTAAATAAAACAATGCACAAGTTACTCAAGTTACTTGATGGTAAGGAACGTGAGAGAGGTTTACTAAATCTGAAATGCACAACAAGCAAAAATTAAAGGGGCATACACTATAAACAACATTTATTGTAAATGTCAAACATACACAACTTTATTTAAAGTGAAACTAGAAGCCTGTGTGAAATGCACTAAGCTATACTTCTCTCTTTCTGCACCAATACAAATGTGTGGAGGCGTTGCACGTTTTGCTTTCTTGACATTTATTGCATAATGAGTCACTTTGGAATATACGTCACAGCACATTTTTAGATTATAAAAAAGTATGACTACTATTTTAGAAAATATGTTAATCTCTGTTACAAAATTTATGTATATCAACTGGTTCCCTGCATTAGGCCTATTACAGGAAAATGCTGCTCCATGTGAAAGCACGCACGTGATGGAAATTTCCCACTGATTACAGAACCGGCTTTACTGACAAGATGCGCATTAAATATACCCATGCGAATTATCATGCAGCCCTAGTTTGTTTACATGAAGAAATTTCTTTTATTTGTATTATTTATTTGGGATTTGTTTTAAATTTTCAATTTGGTTTTTTTATTTGACATTTCAATTTCACAAAGAAATGTGCAGCAATTTGTCTGAAAAATAATAAAAGGACAAATTTCCATTTATTATTATTGGTCTTAAATCTCATTTTGTTAAAAGCAACTGTGAGAAAATCGTATCGTGAAATCAGTATCATGAATCGTACTGCATTGCAATTTGAGTGAATCGTTACATCCCTATTTGTCAGCTGCAAAAACAAAAGAAAGTGATTCCAGCAACATTGTTCCTCTGTGTCTTTATCATTATAGCTGTGGTGTGGACTTCTTTATTCTCATAAATTTAAAATGCTAATTAAAACTTAACACTAATAGTTATTGTCCATAGACAAATTCCTCTTTGATCCAGTGGGCTTTGCTCTGCTGTCTAGAGAACGATACGAACATAAACATCTACTTTTTGCTAGATAATAGATTGATCCAAGCAATATGCATATGAGCAACAAAAATGAAGTGTCTTAGGGAGAGCCACTCATCAGCATGCATTATCATAAGAGACCCTTAGCGTTTACAGACAAGGTGATGAGTTCTGTGCTGTGCTTCTAAATGAGATAAGCAGCTCACAGGAGCCTGTCCAGACGCTACGCTCCATCGGTGTCTAAGTGTTCTCCTCGTATTAACATCGCTGCTGACGGGTGTCAGTGTTCTGAAAGTTTCCTCTAACTTCACCTCATTGATTACTCAGTCAGCCAAATGATTTGCAAGACCCTGGAGGAGTACCGACCTGAAAAAGCAATTACGCAGAGTAAATGTAAAATAGAGTTTGGGCCAATTAAAGATTTTCATTTCTTGGTCTGCTGGGAGCTCCAGGCCATGGTTGCAAGAGTCAGTCCGCCGTATCCATTACTGTGATATTAAGCAGGGTCTTACACAAGTCTACAGCCTGTAACGCTGGTGTCCTGAGCATTTACAGCACTCATGGCAGCAGATACCCTCAAGGAAGTGTTCTGACAAACGTCAAACGTTTTTAATTTAAAAAAAAAAAAACACCTGTAATTGATGAGTCACTCTATCTCAGGTCTGTACCACTACAACCAACATCCCTACGGCAACACACGTGAAATTCCGCTAACATTCACTTCCACATTTCTTTTCCCTCTTTACGACACAAGAAAGAAATGTGACAGTTGGTTTTTTGGCATTTTGTTTTTTCGTATATAAACATGAGAATCCACACTTATCTACAATATCAAACTGTAACTCAACATTGGAAACAGAGAATATTAGTCATTCTTTAGGACAACTCACTGTTTGATCTGAGAAAGCCAAACATTCCTACGGTCACAGCAGGCGACACTATCACACAAGTGGTCATCTGATTGGCTAACATTCACATTTCACCTTCCATGTTTTAATTTCAATGAATGCCTTCAAATTACATCTCATCTGAAAATCTTAAAAAGCCAAAACTGTCGTACATTTCACATCGTTTCTAGAACCCTAAATTGTGCAAGCCGTTTCATGGAAAGGTATAAAAGAATATCAGCGAAATACTGCATTAATTATATCTCTTGAATATACTATAATTTAAATAAATAGACATAAATAAATACATAAATAAACTGCCGTGTATTAAAAGGGATTTATCAGTAATACAAATGTCCATGTGTTTAATATAAATTCAGCATGACAATGGTGTTGATTAAATACACTTTCAGGCATATTATTTTTGGATTTGTAATAACTAGAAACTATACACTAATACATGAGCCCAAACAATGAGCTGCAGCACAAAGCAGACACTTAAGGCTGAAATACACTACATGACTTCTGACCAGATTTTTGCCCAGATTTACAATCAGGACAAGTTGACGCTAGTTGCCGCAAATGAAGAGTCAGTTATATGATATTATATGAGTTAACAGATTTCAAAGAAAAATGACTTAGTGTATGATGGTCACAAATTTTTTTTTTTTTTACTTCGGACTATGAGTTCTTCCACTTAAACTATTACAATGTCATCAAGTGTATGATGCCTACTTTTTTAAAAATCTGTTCAGATTCTGAAAGTCATGCAGTGTATTCCAGCCTTTAGTAACAATAGTAGGCTAAACCTCTTTTGTTTTGTTTCTTGTTATCCAAGCATTCACATGCACTTGTTTTAGACACATTTGTAAAAGATGCTGGACATCTGTCAGAAACACCTGATGATATAAACTGAAGTGGACTTCACCAATGCTCTCGCACACCTCTCAATCTGAGCAAAAAGCCACTGAGCAAAAGAAACCGTAAGAAACAGCTGACAAGTCCTTCACACAGGACAGACACAGATTTAAAAGAGGACACTGGTGATGATACTGTATATGATGCCTTACTTTGATAATGGACTTTATGCTAAAGATGAACTGCGAAGTCAAACTTGAGAAATATTTAGATGCATTTTTGCTAAGTAAATTAAAGTTGTTTGTTAAAATGTTTCAGGCAAGTAAACAACCACAAAATAAACCTATCTAGGGCAGGTTTATGCAATGTGGTACGCTCATACTTGCTTTCAGTGAAGTTAAACAGGTCAAACACCTGAAAGACTCTGACAACATATAACAACTGATAAATGCAGGGATGCTAGAACAAATCATGTAGTGTTTAAACATTAAAACGCAACTCCAATGTATGTTTTGATTAAAAAAAAAATAAATCCTTCAGGGAAAAACATACCTGTAGTAGAGGTGTTATAAAATTTCCCAGGATCCTCTGGCACTTTGTGAGCACTTCTCTCGGTACTGAGAGGGAAAGGGGCCCTGCTGGGGGCCACGGCCTCTATGCTGGCGGGCTGGTTCACCCTGCTGTTGGGCTCCAGAGTTAGGCTGGCCTGGGATCCCCCTGTTGATGTCATTTTGGGTTTAGGCTGGGCTATGTTACGAGACGTGACTGGCCTGGATTCGTCATCACTGTCGAATCCGAACGGATCCTCTGAGCCATCACCATCCGAGACCTTGGACCTCTTGGTCTGATCTGTCACCTCGGTCTTCAAACCAGGCCTCTTTGCTCCCACCTTGGCTTTGTAAGTCGTCTCACCCCATTTAGTGCTGAGCGTAGCTCTTTTATTGGACAAGACCTCGTCAAATTTTGAGGTCCCATCCCCTCCTCTTCGGCTGTATGTTTTTCCAAATCTAGATGTCATTGTGGCATCTGTCTCATATTCCCTGTGAATGATCATAAACTGTTACATGAATAATTTACTGGCTGTTTTGTAATCAAATGTTGACTATTAACAATTTGCCTCAAGTTTCATCTGTTCATAATGAATAAAACCAACATTATTCAGCATTCTACAAGTGTGAACCTAAAAGATCTTGGGGCTACTCATTATAAAAAAGATGTACTCATAAACTCATTCAAACCTGACAACTACTTGCACTTCTGTGCTGATAAAGAGTAGGAAACAAGATTGCCAGAATTATTTCATAATATGACTTTTGCTAATCAATGCTGTAATGTGCTCAAAAACTGAGAGATTTAAAGGAACAGTTCACAAAAAAATGAATATATGCTGACAATTCACTCACCATCAGGCCATTTGAGATGTAGATGAGTTAATTTCTTCATTGGAACAGATTTGGAGAAATGTTGGATTACTTGCTCAACAATGGCTCCTCTGCAGTGAATGGGTGCCGTCAGAATGAAAATTTAAACTGATGATAATTAGGCTACATCAAAATAATTCACAAGACTCCATATGATTAATTGTTTTTCTGTGAAATTAAAAGCTATGTGTTTTTAATAAACAACTCCTTTTTAAGCCTTTTTTTTTCCAATTAAGGCTTTTTAATTTAAACTGTCACCTCTGGCCAAAATATCAGTCCACAACGTTTCCTCCAGTGAAAAAGTCCATCCCCTTTTGTACCCCCTGCATTAAAATCCACCAACATATTTGTTCAAAACTGTTCTGGATTGTTCTCACTTGTAAATACGCCTTAATCTGTACATATTTCTCTCCTGATTGAGCCAAGACAAGACTGAAGGGAGCAATATTATAGAGGACTTGTATTTTAGTCAGAAGCAATGGTTTAAAGTTAGAAAATGATTTATGAATTTGTTCCTTACAAACACACAGCTCTTCACTTCATAAGACACTAATTGATGGACTGGAGTGATGAATTTATGTGGATCATTTTTGGTTTTGGGGATATTTTATCAGCTGTTTTGAATCTAATATTGACAGCACCCATTCACTGCAGAGGACCCATGATGATGAGCGAATGATCGTTACATTTCTCTAAATCTGTTCCAATGATGAAACAATTTCTTCTACATCTTGGGTGGCCTGAGTGCAAGTAAAATTTTCAGCAAATTTCCATTTGCATTTTCAAGTTCCAAGATCCTGGCTACTATAACAGCAATAAAATAAACCATAAGCTACCACAGATTTTAGACAAAGGTTGTACACCTGTATTCCTTGAAGGAAATGCTATGGCACATTAATACATCAATCATTAATAATCATGATATTACCACCATGATAATTTGAGGCCGTCATTGGTTTTCAACCTAGCTAGTGCCAGCTAGACAAACCCAAAAAATACTAAACAAAATATATACTACAATTCCATTGGATACTTTCCGTACACAAAGCCATCACTACTAATAAATTAAAAAGGTTTGAGCCCTACATACTAAACATGTTTAAAAGTCACTTTGTGCCCTACATATTAAAAACTAATCTAAAATAATGTGCTCAAACAAATCATAAGTTTAAGCCTTCATATATCAACAACAAATAATAAAAGGCAGTGCAAGTTCCAGGATCATGACTACTATAAGAGCATTAACAAAAACATGGATTTTAGAGATGAAGCACCAAGTAAACGCCAGTGAACATTAATACAGCAATCATTCAATACCAAGGTATTACCATCATAATAAATTTAGCCCTTTACTGGCTTGCAACAAGCTAGTGTCAGCTGAACAACCCCCCCAAAAAATGATGCTACAATTCCAATCGATATTATTGCAAACACAGCGATTATTTTCCTCAATAATCAGCAATAAACTAAGAATGCTAAAAGCTGGTATGATCACTAGCTAATGCTAATAATTGTACCTGTTCTCTTCTGTTTACCTTTTACTTTCCAACGTTCTTCCCTTCGCTAAACAAATAAGACATTAACACAACTTCTTTACGTTGATTAAAACAAAAGAGTGTCTGAAAACCATCTTAGCTGATAAAAAAACACAAATATGCTAATAGACTAGCAAGAGGATTAGCATGAAAAGGCTAATCAGGCAATGCAAATGAAATGCACTCCTATGTCCAACATTAAAACTCATTCACTATTTGGTTCAAATGTATATTTTTAATCTACAGAAGAAATGAACCCACAGCAGGACCAAAGGAGGTTAAATACTCGCCTGGTTAATGAAGAGGGTGAATCCGGGCCTCTGAGCTCCACTAACACTATAAACAAACACTAAATACTGACAAGCACTGCTTCACGAGCTCAACCAACGCAGTTATACGTGTATCTGAGATATGAGTTTCGATAAAACGGAATATAAAGATTCACAAGGTTTCTATTTAAGTTTTCCTCATGTATTTCTCCCTCGATTGTTTCGGCTCTGAAACACCAACGGCCTCCATTCGCGTTTCCCCTCCCGTTTTCGCGTCGCGGCACAGGCGTAAAAATGTTGACCAATCATGAGCCGCGCTGTGCATACGTCAGACGATTTTCGAGGCGTGTAATTGGTTAGTCTTGGAAGGAGCCTTGAACTTGAACGCGATGGGCGTCACGTACTTCTTGCTGAACTATGGGAATTGTAGGCAGTTGTTGGTTTTATGTGAAGGAATTTACTGATATAGAATATTTGATTAATACAAAAATGACTAGTAATTATTAATAAAATTGAAAGAAGAACAAAAATGCCAGTTTAGCATTGTCTACATTTTGGATCAAAAGTGAGTGTTTTCGTTTGGTTTGTGTAGCATTTTATTTCTTCGGTTTGTTTTGGTCAGGAATATATGTGTCATCTGACAGGTCAAGTGACCCACATGTCTCCTAGCGACAGGACTTGTCAACAAGTAGGCATGTACCATAACGCCAAATTTCGAGAGGGGGTTCGATCTTCAACTGGCTGGCAAGGGCCGCCACTGACAGGTCATGTGACCCGCCAGTAGCCACTGGCAGCTACCAGTCTGGTTCTGGCAGGTCACGTGACCTTCCAGTGGCTGCCTGGCTTGCAGTATGCATTAAATTTCAGCAACCATAAATTTTTGGCAGATTTTGTGTTTTGTGCTTAATTTCTTGGTAACACTTTATAACAACATCCAGTTATAAGGTATTTGTAATAGATTAGTTAATGATGAACTAATCATTTACAAAACATAAATGATACGTGATATGTTAATATGTTTATGTAATAAATCATTTACAAGTGATTAGATTATGATTAACTAATCATTTACAAAACATGACTATATATTCACAAATGATTAAGTAATATGCTAACGATGTACAAAACTGTCATAAGTTATCTTAAAAAATAACATATGAAATAATCAAACATATCCTTGGTAAATGGTTAATAAGTTACTAGTTAATATATAATTATATATTAATATATTAATCACTTAAAAATTATTGAAATGTCAACATATACTAACACACAGCGTTAAAAACACTCCATCTGTGTCAGAGAAGACATCTGTCTAACCCTCACCAGTCAGCCTCGCAGTACACACTACAAAGTAGGCTATTCAAAACCTGTTGTGTAGACGAATGATTAAATAATTTACAAATTAATTTCAATGATTTATGAAGTGATTAATAAAATATTAACTAGTAACTTAACTAGTAGTAACTATACTGAAAACAACATTATAAATTTCATGTACCTAGTAACTGTACTGAAAAAACTATTTTAGCTGCATTTCAAAAAACAAATTTAGTTGACTAACTTTCAATATTTTTTTTATTTAAATGTAACTAAATATATTATTTGCAACCACTTACCTAAAAAAAATTGTATCATTTTTTTCAGTGTATTAACCTTTTACTAAGGATTATTTCATGATGCTATTTAAGATAACTTAGAAAGATGTGTGAATTGTTAGCATATTACTTAATAATCATTTGTGAATGTATAGTCATGTTTTGTAAATGATTAGTTCATATTAACTAATCACTTGTAAATTACTTGTAAATGAATTAACAAAACATACATCAATTGTTAGCATACTATCACTTATTAATTTCTTATAATCACTTATAACACCTTACAACAGAACGTTATTATAAAGTGTTACCAATTTCTTATTGTAAACCTGTTCAGTTCTGTACTTTACATGGTTGATGTTTTAGAGGATTTTAGCGTGATTAAAGTGTTCAAATGGCCATGATCCCAACGCTTCCACTGGCCGCTCAATCAGTCAGCTGCAAGAGCGCTCCGAGTGTAACGCGTTGTCTACCACTCTCTCTACAAGGAAATATATTGTATATATGTGCTAGTATAACGCGTTCAGTCTTGCTGCAAGGAAACACATTATTTTATTATTGTGAATATATTCATATGAGTCTATTCTTCATATGAGTCTATTCTTCATATGAGTCTATTCTTCATATGAGTCTATTCTTTTAGGTGGGTTTATCCCAATTAAAGCATTGAAATGACCGTGGTCACGACTGGTTATACTGATGGTTCTCTTGACGCAAATGAGCGCTCCGGTCTGATGTGTCATTTCAAGAAATTATTTATCATGTTTTACGCCTTAATATAAATTAGGCCAAGCCGCAAACTTTAACGAATTTGTGCTGAGTCTTTCATGTTCTTTAAACCGACAGTCACGTAATACTTCTCTCTCTCTGTCTTTGGTTTAATTTAATAAAGGTGTTTGTACATTTGAGTAGGCTACAGAAAAAGTGTGTTAGAAAGCCTCCTGTAATGTTTTACTTTTTGTGGCTTTATTATAATTGAATAAAGTATTTTGTACTTCTGAACAATTTTTGGTTAAGTGTCTTTGTACTGATATGAATACAAATAGCTATTAGGACTATTTGTCATAATTTATTTCTGTCTTAAAACTATAGGCGTCAAAGACGTTAAGTCTTCGATGTCAAACTTATAAATGATTGAACCTCTCTTGTCAACATTCTAACACAGAAGTTGGTATACACAGGACAATATGAGGTAAATACCATTTAATTGCGATGATGCGATGGTTCTAGCAGAAATATGAATGGTGAAGTGGATTATTTCTAAATGACAGAAAAAATAGGCCAGGTTTTTTCACTTTTTAGATGCCGCGGACTCCCAAATATGATCATAATTTTGTGAAGGACCCCCATCCTTACTTGTACAATACATTTATATAGTTTCTTGTATAGTAAATACCCAATTTACACTGTGAACATTTAATATTTTAAATGAAGTCAAAAATATGCGTTGGAAAATAATTAGTTTCTATTAAATTACATTATTTAGAAAAAAAAAAGATTTTTTGAAATTTAAAATGAAATTTATAATTTATTATTTATCTTAAAATTTCTTGTTTTTTTTTTTTCGTCGTTGGGTTATTTTTAGTTAACTCAACTAACTCAATTATCTAGCTACATAATCATCAACGGTTTGGTTAAACGTTTTTCCCGCTTCACTCTGGTTCAAATTTTAATAGTCCAGTAAGTGAGTCAGCGGACATCGGTGGCAGCCTGTCTGATTATGAAAGGTAAGTAACTGTTAATCTAGTCTACTTTTATGATGTTTATAATGTTTACTAAAACGTTAATGAAATCCTAAAACTATTTTTTAAAATGAAGTTGCGATTCCCTTTAGTAATTTTTTTCTTTTCCAGAGAATAGGATCGATTGTAAATGCTTGCTAGCATTAGGCTAATCATTTAAAACATTAGCTGAAAAAGTAGCAAAACTGTTTAGAGAAGTTTTAGGCTACTTGACGTTAATGAAATGTCTAGTCTGTGTCAACTAATGTTGTTCGCTAGAGAAATAATTTTTGTAAGTAATAAGTTTAGCCTAATCAATACAAAATTTAAGTGTAATCAACAAAAATTGTCAAAATTGTTAAAAGTTTTTCAAACGACAAATATGAGAAATAACTGCAATAAATGTTTTTTCTCACAGAAAATTATGAACGTGAATTGCAGCATTGACGTGCTCTTTTGTAGGATGTTTATGAAGAAGGTATGCTTATACTTGTTTTCTACAGTACGTTTTTGATCAATGTTATTAAAATTATAATAATAATTGGATGTAAAAATAAAGTCACAGTCGTAATACATAGCATCAATTACATTTTATAATTGTAGGCCTATTGCTTGTTTTATTCACAATTTAACATGTCACAGAAACAATAACTTGATAACTGGAGAAAAAAAAATCTGAATATTTATATTATGAAATTAATATGGCCCATTCTACAGAATTGTTGCAAACTGCTGTTCCACAACCATTAGATACATTTAAAAAGCATTTAATATTCAAATCATGTTTACAAAGATCATATAACTGTCAAGGGAAAATGTGCAGTCATGACTGAAAGTCAAAACTAAAGTATATTGAATTATTAAAGATGTTATTATAGTGTTTGGCTCAATGTTCAAAGCAATCATTCATTAAAATCTCATAAATTACACTTGGAATTTTGTTAGAGTTGTAATTGTTATTGATTTACCTGTCAAAACCTTTTAAAAATAAAACAGCAAAATATATATTTACAAGGTACATGTAACCAAAATCTTCATAGGTCAAGCCTTCTTATGAAATTATTTATTATTGTGTTTTGGTAATAACAAATTTGAGAAGAGGAAAAATATTCCAAAACTTTTTGAAAATAGCCTACAATAGGAATTAACTGCACCATCTGTACCTTGGACATTATACAATTTACATTAATACATCATTTCTGCAAAAAAGTTTTTCCAGTGCTTCAAATTCTGACTTTGAACCAATTCAGTTGAGTGGCTTACATAAAGGCAGCCAATTAGTGATCCGTTGTTTATTGTTCTTTAATGGTTAAACACAAATTCAATTAACAAGCTTTCCTGTAGCTCAAATAGTAGAGCATGGCGCTAGCAATGCCAAGGTCATGGGTTCGATTCCCAGGGAAAACAAGAGCTGATAAAAATGTAACTTGAATGCAATGTGAGTCGCTTTGGATAAAAGCGTCAGGTAAATATAATTATATTTTGGAAAATATATATATATATATATAAATATACAGTGAGCGAGGGGAAAATAAATAATTTATTATATGACTTCATATTATTGATGTCATTTTGTTTTAGACTGTTATAGTTTTTTTTTATATTCATCTTTAATTTCTTTTAATTCAGTAGGTCTTTAAATTTAAATGTCAGAAGCCACAACCATGGCAGGTAAGTACAGTACATTTACATATATTTTCCTCTGACTGCAACCCTTTTTTCCCCTATGACCCAAGCTCCCCACGTCATTATATAGAGGCTGAAAGGGTAAGGGGTCGGGTTAGGTGCTATAAAAAATCTGCCCAATGCAAGGTTTCCATTTTAACATTAAGAGAAAACATAACAATATAATGTAACTGCAGTGGTCATACAAATGGCATAGTTTTGGTGACCTTTCTCATTCAGTTTTGAATTTGGGGTCAGACATAAAGATGTATTGCAACACTATCATAAAGAAATGTACTTTGCATGACACCCCGAGACATTCTGTTTAAAAAGAGATGTTCTTTACTGTAATAAACACTTGGTGATTGCATAGTTCTTCATGAAAATTTTAATCACAATTTAAAAGTATAAAATTAAGTTTTTAATACCGTGTAACTACAAAAAGTCTAAAGCTGTTTCAAATCTGTCTTTCTTTTTCAGAGAGGCAATTTGTGTTTGCTTCAGAGGAAGAACTGTATAGTCTGCGTAATGATTCAGACACTGACTGTCCATACTGCAGAACTGCAGTACCGCTAACTCAGACACATCTGTTAAAGCGGCATTATAGATATGCAGTATTTTACAGAGAAGCAAACACTGGTAATTCTCTCAAAGGATTGATGTATGGATCTTCCCATTAGATAGTTCTCACTATGTGTTTTTATGTACTTTATTATAGTGAAGTTGATTATACCCTGTTACTGCACTGATGGAGCGCAAGGCCGGAGTCACTGGCATTGCCCAAACTGCAGACGTACTATAGGGAGAGCAGGGCATTTCAAAGCTCATCTGAGAATCCACGGTTTGTGTTAATTTTTACATAGACCTACCACAGTGTACTGTATTATATCTGAATGCCATAGAACTTATATATATCTGAATGCCATAGAACTGGCACTAATAATATATATTTTTCTTGATTTTTAGGTTATGAAGTGACAGAAAAGTCTTCAGGTTTGTCCATTTCTCAGTAACATCACCAGTTCAGTTGCTTATTTTAGCAGTGCATTGTAGAACGGGGCTTACAATGCTACACTTTTTTTTCTTTATTTGTTAGTGACCCAAAAACCCATTCATAAAGACAAAGAATCGTTTTCTGAGGAAAACATTTCAGAGGAGCAAGCTAATACACAATTGAAACAACAAACACAGACTCAGACAGATTCAAAAAAGGGTTGCTATAAATGTCAAATATGTAGAGTTCTCTTTTCCAACACATCTAATCTGAAAAGGCATGAGAGAATGCAACATGGTTTGGAGCAACCTATGCTTTGCATAGACCAAAAGAACGCAATATACGTCACTCCTAAGGAACTACATGGGCCAAGAGTGCCAGTTCATGTAATTAAATCACTTCTTCTTGGAAAAATATACTGCGAGTCAGAAATTTGTAGAGACATGGCAAAGATTGCAGCCAGGAGTGGACACCCAGGAACTGAATGCCACCACCTTCAAAGAACTATCTCTGCACAGCGCTACATACCTCCACCGCCCCTAGACACTACTTCTTTAGACAAAATGTTAAACAAAGGACTAATCTCGGACTCAAGAGTAAAGGAATGTAAGGACTTACATTTGAAGGCCTGTGAAGAGGAGGTTGATTGTGTTTTCCCTATTTTTTGGGGGGAATATGGCCTGTCACAGACATACATATACTTCTCTGTATTTACTAACCTAATAGACAACTGGTGTCAGCTTGGGCGAACCATAGTAACATTTGACACAATGTCTGGAAAATGGCACTGTCAATGTAGGGGCAGTAAACACAGACTGAGTTGTGTCCACAGATATATATGCATGTGGTGGGTCTTCCAGGAGCGTCCATCATTACTAAGAGAAAATTCAACTGCAAGTCCTGAAGAAATAGAGGACCTTGAGGAGAAAGAACACGAGAGGGATGATGACATACAACCATCCGAAGACATACAACCATCAAATGACACAGCATCAGCAGTGATTAAAATGACAGAGTACTTTTTGAGGTGCAAGAGAATTCCAGAAAATCTTCCACAAGACTTAATTGTAATGGAAATGGCGATACCTGAAAGCTTTGTGCCTAAAGAGACACAGTGTCCTTACTGCCCAGGACCGTGCTACCCTCACCTCAGTGAAGCAATTCTGAAGACAAAGCATGCTACCATTTATGGTTTGTTTTCTGTGCACAAAGGTATTTGTCACACTTTTGTGAGTTGTACTAATATTTATTTATTTATATATTTTTTATTTATTTCTTTTCTTTTTTTTTTTTTTCAGGTGTTGCTGTGTACATAAAGGAATGCCCTGTTTGTGGAACCCAAGTCAGATTCCAAGAGTATAACTCTGGATTTCATAATTTCAACAACAAATTATTCCTCACAATCCCATTGTGCTCACTTTTGACAACAGGTCTTTCGGTAAGAAAAAAAAAAGGTTTTAAGCAAGCAACAGGATTTAATTTCTAGCTGAACATTATCTTACATATCGTCCAGACTAATGTAACTTTGTGTTTACCTGTAACAGAACCACATTGCTGTTGGGCGTTTTTTGCGTACTTTGGGGGAACACAGCAAAGTGTACATTCCTCACAACACAATAAGGAAAGCTTTTTACCACTTTTCCGCTTTGAGGAACTACAACTACAATTACTTCTGTTACCGTTGTGGCCATCATGCTCCTATTTTGATTGCTGACAGCAACTGGCAAGTGGCCTTTGACTTACCAGGTAGGAATTCAGGAATTCACCCATGCATGAAAAAACTGCTTTACGCTCAAAAGTTTACACTGTCTGCTCTTGAAACTTACTCTTTCTGTGTAGTGCATCTCATGAAACGACCAGACCTGGCAAACACCACTTCACAGGACACACAGGTGAACATTTCAGCTAGATGGGGAAACCTTGAGAAAGAGATAATTGCAACAGGATTTTGTGATGGTAAGCTTTTTTAAGATACTTAAACATTATGCTAACTTCCTTTAAATTTACAGTTCCTTCTTTGCTTCCTTACTTTACTCTCTCCCTCCCTCCCTCAGTCCTTCCTTCTCCTTCCCTCCCAATTTACTCACTCATTCACTCACTCACTCACTGTCTCCCTCCCTCAGGGTCATCTCGGAACCCCTTTTCTAGCTCACTAACATATTCTGCATTTACACCATGGATTGGGCAATACTCTAGAATATCTGATGTCATACCAAAGACTGAAATTTTCAAAGGCCTCTCCCAGAAAGACAGATTGTGGACAAAGAGGCCAAATGAGGAATTTGATGAGGACAGAATTTTGCAAGTATTAGAGACCAAAGGGGTAATACATTTGACAAGCTAATTCTATATTTAAAAACTGCACAAAAATATTTTGTTTAGGGGTTGTATGTATCACTTTCTGTCAAAATAACATTTTGGAGTCAATTTGTCATTTGCTTGAACTACTTTGGCTGCATTTTTTTTTTAAATAACCATATGCATTTTTTTCACACTCTTTATTAGCCTCGAAGAGAAGATCTTACAGAGGCATGCAATGCTTTAGGCATTTCAGCAAGTGGATCAAAGTCTGACCTCATCAATAGGCTTGAGGAACTTTTGTTGTATAAGGATATATATCCCAAAATGTTCGTGAAGCTTCACAAAGCTGGAGGTAAGATAAATATGCAATATAAATATGAATGGACAACAACTTATTTTTCTGTAATGCATCTGGAACACGGACATTAAAGGAAGCAGGTAGAAAAAAACTATGTAAATGCAGCAGTTTAATAAAAGTAAAAATAAATAAAATAAAATAAAATATAAAATAAATTAAAACAAACAAACAAACAGAATCCAGGTAAACAGGAATGTGTGGCACAGAAACTCATAACTGAGAATGAAACAGAGAAACCCATGCTAAAATACACAATGATAATCTAACTAGGAACACTTCTGAAAACAATTGAGGAGAAGCAATGAACAAAGTAGATACAAAGGTCTTTAAACAAGCACAGGACACAGCAAAAGACAAAAGAAAGAGAATTAAAGCATGAATATTGCATTCATGTATCATTACCATTTTGCTGTATTTGATAATGAATGATAGAAATTATTGACGGCCAGTTACAGAAAAATAGGTTAAAGTTTACTTGACGAGGTATTCATAAGATTGACATGACAAGTCATGAACATGAAGGAGGTTTTATGCATGTTTATGATGACAAAGATGACATTGTTTGCAAAGATGACATTGTTTGAGATGTCTTTGTTACGGGTACGGGTACGGGTTAGATCAAACAATGTCATCTTTACATAAAAAATGACGTAACTAAGTGAATGACACTTCATGACAGTTGTCATAAACATGCATAAACCTCTTTAATATGATTATGAAGGTGTCATGTCAGTCTTAGGCACAACCCTTCAAGTAAAATGTTACCGAAAAATAATACTTCTATATTTTACACTTGACTTTACCAAACTATAGAATTTCTTTGTATATTACATGTAATTACCAATGTAATTACCAATATTCAGCATTCTTTCCCCACAGGAGGGGTACTGCATCTTGGGTGCTCCCATGGTGTGGTGTACTATCATTCACCCCTGTGGTGGCAGGAATCTGCTCGAGACCATGGAGATGCTCTCCTGAGTTTAAAATTTCCACCCACAGCATTCATCTCAGACATAGCTGGACGTGTCGCCAGACATGTCAATAACAGGACTCATCAAAAGTTCTTCCAGCCACATGATGGCAGGTTATGTGCTCCAACAGCAGAAAACATTTCAGCTGCATTGGAAAAAAAACTTCAAGTGCAGCAGGAATGGGTAAATACCCTCCAAAGCTCTATGGGGCCAAAGATAAATGAAGAGAAAACAACTGACAGATTTGCCTGACCTCACCCCCTGACTGGAACATGTGAACGGTACACCCTTTATGACCGTTTTCATGAAAAAAACCAAAAAAGGCCAGAGGAGAGACTGAGGAGCATTAAACTATTGCCAGATCTTGCCTCTATTGTTAATTCTGCATCAGCAGAGCAAATTAACAAAGAGCTGTCAACCAGCAGGTACTTCCTCTGCCAATTGAAGGACATTCACTATATGTTCGCCTTGCGGCTGTATTTCCATCTGCACAACCAGCGGATCAACAATACCTTCTTGCAGGACATTCAAAAAATGTCAAACAAAGATGTGCACCTAGGGCTACATGGACACCTATTATTAGGTGTGGATGAGGAAACAGACAAAGGTAATGTAAGCCATGAAAGAAAAGTTCATGTAGTACTACAAATGTTATTAACATATACATTGTTTTATCTCAATTCTATGTCATATCTTTGCAGAAATATACCAAAGAACATCTGTAAAGGCAACCGACCAGCAAGCTGAACCAGACAAAGTTAGGGAAGATCTAAAGAGTTTCACTGTGTCATTGTTTCCTATAAGTGAACAAAATAAGGTACAGACTTTTGTATGTGATAAACTTCAATGGAATAGTAACCAAAACTACATCTCTAATATTTTATGCTTCAATATAATGAATGGCTTCTGAACTACAGGACAAGCTGAAACAACTGTATATTGCCTGGAGGAGAGAGAGAGCAATAATTCACAGATTTTCAGCATATGCAACACTTTATATTGCTGACTTTAGAAGTGTTTGCCCCTCTTCTCTTTTAGAGGAAGACCCAAACAAGAACATGCCTTGGTTAAACGATAATGTAAGTGTGCTTACGATGTTCTTATGTTTGCTTTACAAATCTTTATAAGGATCTCAGAACATGACACTGCATACTGTTCATATAATATAAGCACATACACTCATCTTATTGTCTGTATATTAAAGTCTGTGTAATTATTTAAAGGCTGTGAACTGTCGTATTGCTCAAATTGCTTCAGAAACTCAGAATGTAAGTAATTAAATTCAATGTCTTATCAATCTTTTGTGTAATTGCCTCATGAGAAATGACATGCATTGTGAATGTTAAAAACGTAGTATAATTACTTTCTGTTTACTTCATGCTTAGGTCGTTGCCTTGAACACAGATGTTTACATTTTGTGGTACAGAGAGTGGACACAAAAAAAAGCCATTTCAAGGTCACGTGTGCAAGGTCTTCAGGTATGCTTGACTACATGTATAAGAACAACAACACACACACACACACACACACGTTTGTTTTTGTGAAAACTGGGGACTCTCCATAGGCGTAATGGTTTTTCTACTGTACAAACTGTATGTGCTATTGCCCTACACCAACCCTACACCTAAACTTAGCCCTCACAGGAAACATGCTGCA
>JAUZSZ010000114.1:8330633-8341096 GCA_034780575.1 Labeobarbus marequensis | reverse complement strand
GGTGAATGTAATCAATATTCAGGTGAGTGAGATCGCTGTGATTGGGATGTGGCAGAGCCTGGCCTTTCTGTAACAACATCACTATTCCCAGCATTCTCCACTCAGACTGTTTGTTTTGGCCCCTTTCTGAAAGTTTTAACTCTATCTCTTATTCTTTCTCTTGTTTTTGCAGGACACCCTCACTCCTGAGGAAGGTGTGGACACAAAGTGAATGGAAAGGGAGAGCAGACTAACAGAGAAAATTCCCTCCTATGGCGGTTGATTTTTCAGTGAAAGGAGCTGGAGATTTAGAGTGCCTCGGAGCTCTCGTCTCTCACTCCTTCCGCATTTTGCTGCCTGTCTCTGAAGGGAAGGGTTAAATGATGGATGAGAGGAGAGAGAGACAGAAAACTATTTGTTTGGCAGCTCTACAGGTTTATGAGAGCCTCAGAGTGATCCTTCACCTTTAGGTCTGTAAAATCAAGCTCACCTGATCTTCACCAATGAGGAGTGGCCTACAACTATGCAGAAAAGGAAACACAAACCCACAGATGATGAGCTGACTCACTCTGAAGACAAATTTACAGGAGAACTTTAAGACAGATGGTGATTCAAACAATTCTACACATCACTAGCTATGTTTGCATCCAAAGATACGAATTTAACTTATGCGCAAAACTGGAAAATTGCCTAAAACATTTGTGAATAAAGCATTGTTTCAATTCAACGAGTCAAAGAAATCATCACTTCCTGATACATTGGCACTAAATATCACTAAGAAAAGTAGGAGAAGCCACAAAATATAATAATTTTCAGTGCTAGTAGCTGTTTCCATCCACAGTTATGAATTAAACGTGTGAGTGAAACTGGAATATCTCATAAAACTTTTGCGAATAAAGCACCGTTTCCATCTAGTGAGTTGCAGAGATCAAAATAGTCACTTCCTGATTAAATCTCGCTAAATATCATGAAGAAAAAGCACATTTGCTGCAGTAGGAAAAGGCACTGTATATAATTTTTGTATACAATAAATTACAAGCTTCAGAGCGTGCAGATGAAACACGGTCATGTTATCTTATTTTCGGAGCCTGAAGTTTGGGAATGCAGTTCTGGGAGTTAATTATAACGAATCGCTTTGACGAGACTTTGCTCAAGCATTTCAGATTCTGTGCAATGAGATTGGTCCGCTGGTTAGTCAAGTTATCCCATCCCATTGTGCAAAGTCATGTGACTTTTTTGATGCGCATAGTGGAATTTATTCGGTAAATGTGTTTCCATCATAGTTTTTTCTTATCGGACAAAGAGTTTATCCTACTCAATTTTGCGCTTACATTTTTTATGCACGTTTTTAGAATTTATGTTTATCTTGCCATTTCCATCCAGTGTTTTTTATGGGATATCCCAAAATCTGCATAAAAATAGGTGGATATAAACATAGCTACTGTTGACCACTGATATGACAATGAATGGGAGAAAGTTGAACACCAAATATAGTGGCTCTAGTAGAGTAAATCCCTCCATTTGAACAAAAGAATAAATCAGCGCTCTGTGCTGCCTGGTCTTTACGTGAAACTTAGCCTTTGTGCATTGGATGGACCAACCTGAAAACTTGCATGACTGCAAATAACCGCTTGAGTGTTTTCCCAAGATGGCCACCAAAGAGAATTATTTTAGCCCTAAACAGGCCTGACACAAAAAAGCAACAAGCAACACAACATTTTGTTGATCACTTGGTTTCTGTTTCTGTGGAATCATGTTGTGCAGTCCTGCCAACATTGAAATCTAATTAGACTGAAGTAATGCTCCTCATGTACATTAAACATGGATAAGCAGAGACTGACTGTGGAACTTTAGAATCACATATTAAATGACAAATCCCTCAAGTTAAAATGATATAAAAATGACATCTAAAGGAGCATCATGGAAGACACGGAAATATGTGTATCTAGTTTTAAACTCTTGAGTGCAGGGGTCTCCAGGAGTCTGCAGGGGGGAACTGGGGTGTTTGGGGGTTCATGCATTTTATTGTGGTTCACGCATTATATTGTGCTTTTTGAGTCACAGAGCAGATCATTTTTTTCAGATAAGAAAGAATATTTAAAGCACAGAGAATGACAATGACATGAAGGGTTTTTGTCATAGACTAATTTTATGTGTATGTACAGTATATGCAACTTCAACTTGGTATTTCTGCGCTGTCTGAAACACGTCTCTATGCTTGTGCGTGCTTTGATTGTGTGCGAGAACAGCGCATGAGTAACGAATTGAGCTCTCTTTTGTGGTTGTAAAATTGCCTGAACGTGTAAATTGGCAAATTAATCTGTGAATCACATTTGTGCCGAATGGTAGGGTCTGGTCCGTACGTATCATGAATCAACTGCGATCCAGTTAACCCCTAACGTATGACAGATCAGAGCAATATTTCATTAACTAATTTAACATGAAATCATCACATTGCTACTCCATATCGATCGCATACAACGAAAATAATAACTAGATCAATCATTAATGCGCAATAAATAACACAGTGTCATATCTATACACATTTTTCCCAGAACGTTCTTGCGACCCGGTAGCAACTCTTCCACGGCCTGGTGGTTGGAGACCTCTGCTTTAGTGAATTGCAAGTATAAGAGAGCAAGCAAACAAAAGTTTCTGAGGTGCGTTTCCCAAACTTATCATTAGCTTACTGTGGTTGCAAGTCATTTCCAACAATTCATCATTTCCCGAAACCATAAATCCAACAAACATTCGCAAGCAATGCATGAACGAGCAGTTGCGCACAACAGTGAAGTCAGAATATTTGTTAAATAATATGTTACATTTCAGTTTGTTTCTCACCAAACCCTATTGTATACCCCCAGAACACTTGAAATATATGGCACATGTTGCAAAGGGACCACTCTGTGATACTTTTTCTTATTTTTTAATAGCTTGATGTTGATCGCCATATACCGCCATTACAGTATATGTACACATGCACAGGACATTTTTTAACAAATCTCTTTTTGTGGCCTGAAAAAGAAAAAAAAGGCATACAGCACTAGAACAACACAGGGGTGAGTAAATAATGACATAATTTTTAATTTTTCTCTTTAATTTCTTAAATGATGCATTGTGCTATGGTGATTAAGCAGCGATTTACGTCACTGTACAGGAAACAACCTTGAGCAATTGTTTTTTTTTTTTAATTGAATGTATCACATCACACATTTTTGCATTTGGTGAAGAGATACAAATTGCTTATTGCTGGAATCTTGTCTTATTGTGCTTGTTTAGGGCAAGGTGCAAGTGTTGTGTACGATTTAAGCTAAAGACATACACATTTTGTTACTGTATTTACACGTTACATTTATTAATATGACTAAAGCAACTTACAGGCATTCAAATATGTTTCAAATATGTCTTTGGCTTAAAAAAAGCCATGTAATAGCATTGAAATTCAGGTAATTGAAAATCAGGTCAGATCCTCACAGGGTCAGGGGTCAGGCGTCAGTGTAGGTTTGGAGATAAAAGTTTCAGATTCTGACCTCAAATCACCTGCAGTGGCACAGAGGCAAATATGACATATGGATGCTGTACTAAATCCCTTATAAACCAGATCAGCACTTATATTTCCTGCTGTAGCATGAGTATGGCTGTATTTAATATCAATACTGTGAAGTTTCTGACAGTGTCTCTGCTATATTTACAGCCAAATTCCCATAAGGCCTGTGTCTCTGTGTGTGTGTGTGTGTGTGTGTGTGTGTGAGAGAGAGAGAGAGAGAGAGAGGAAGAAGGACTCACCACTGAATGGAGTCATCGAGGATTACAGAAAGATTGTTCATTCTTTTGCAGACAGGACAGGAGGGAAAGCATAGGGGAATTTGCATAATCAGTGGTGGAAAATCCTGTAGAGACGGATCTGTCTGTGTAGGGCTACTGTCAGCTTGCAAGATAAACACATCAGGGAAATTAAACTTTACAGTTTTTCTGTAACTATAAAATGAAACCAATCATTTTCATTAGCTTTTTGCATCGATATAGTAGAGCTATGCTTTCAACAATATCAGTCTCCATGGCTACAAGCTTCAAATGTTTGGTTTACATCAGCGAGCCTTATGGAATGCTTGAATAAACTTTTTCAACCTGGTTGAAAGTAAATCTTAAATATTTATTTCCAGGGGTGTAAAAAGTATACAAAATGTCAGTATGTCAGTAGCTACACTGTATCTAACCAAAAATGCTTAATTACAATAAAGTTTTCACATAAATTGCACTTACATATTCAAAGTAAAGAGCAAATGTATTCTTAGCTTTTGAAACTGACTGATGAAAGATAGTGTGGATTTTTTTTTCATTAATATAATCTTAAAATAAACACTTTTTCTGAGTATCATGGCTATATAGAGCTAGAACACACCAGATGTTAAAATAAAATACTCTTTTAGTGCTAAATTCCAGTGCATTTGCATTTGAGTATTTTTGTGGATAGACACTGTCAACATTGTTCATCTTCATCTATAATTGAGTAATATTGCTTTGGGTCAAAAGCTCTGTGTTGTGGTGACTGAGGTCTATTCACCAGGACCAATTACCATAGTTTGGACCAGTTATATTTGACATTTAAATGGATTTTATTGGTCATAAATTTGAAAAACTTGGCTTGTTAACTTGGTAAGATGGACAAAAAGAGGAAAGATTTTGATGACCTGTGAAATACGTACTTTAAAAATGCTATTTTAGGTCAATTTTATGAGTAAGAGTACAAGTACTCAAGTTACAAAAAATGACACTAACATAGTGGTAAACAGTATTTAACTGAATATTTACTAGACTAAAAGAAAAAAAAGTTAAATGCCATACAGGGACTAAATATTATATATATTATATTAAGGCTTTTTGAAACAGGTCATATTAAAATACATTTAAACCCCTGTTACTTTACACCATTTGCAATTGTTAAGTTATTAGGCGAGAGAAAGACTTCCAACAGACTTCCAGACTCTTCACCTGTTATTTAAGCAGACCTCTTTGTAACATCGTAAAACTGTTAATATAACCATAAAAGTTAATTATTTATTGCATTGTAAAGTAGTTGGGTAACACACTGTAAATTACCTTAATAATCTTTACAATGATCCAAATCAAACACAAACATGAACTGATCAGGATCTTTTTTCCATTGTAAAGTTCACTTATAATAAAAAAATATAAGTACACTGAAATACAGTTGTGTGAAATGAGTGTGCAGATGCAAATTTACTGAAGAATATAATCCAAAGCACAAACAGATAGTCTATATATTATTGGTATGGTGGCTTTTTCTTCTGATCCACATGCCTGTAATCTGGAAAATATGTAAACATCATGGAACTGGGACATGAATTTGAGGGGGGGGGGGGGGGGTGGGGCGAGGTCCCAAGAGGGTACAGCACAGTGCCATCTCATTTCAGAACACCACCACATCCCACACATGTAATGCTGATCATTGAGACTTTGGACAAGGTCTCGCAAACCTGACACTCTTTATGCAGTATGCTCACAGATGAGTGTGTGCATGAAATGAAATATGACTAATGTGAATATGCAGCAACGTCTCTCAAGTTATACCATATGCCATCCACAAAAACAGCAAATCCACCATCCGTTTCTTGATGCTTCTGCACTTATTAACACAACACACACCCAGCAGCTGTTAAACACCAGTCCCCACAAACCATAGTAAATCTTTCAAATTCAAAACTTCGGATCCATTTTTAAAAACACTCAAAAAGAACATTTCACAATGTAAAAACTGTCCGCTTCCATAAATAAACAGAACAACAAAATAAACACACAAACACATTGGAGCCGCTGTGACAGACATGAGTTTTCTCAATATTAATAAACTATTGTGACTGTGTGTGTTAGAGTTCCCTTTCACGTTTTGTCTGGTTTCAACCACCCACATGGACCCCCTCTCAACAGGGACCACCAAGACAGAGCAAAACAACCTGCTCCTCTAACACAAACACACATATACCTTAGGGTGGCCACTTTCACCACATTCACCTCGCCATTTACACACCAATATTGACACATAGAACATTCCAGTCAAAAACAGCAAATAACACACACACACTTTTTGCCAGAGTTTTATATTACAACATAAAAATGTTGGGCTACTTTGAAACTGAACAAGCTTTGATAGTTAAACTGCATTTATTGCTTGTGTTGTGCTGAAAATCATTTATCTAATTTGGTCTTCCCAATCAAAAATGACCAGCCTTTTAAAAAATTGATTGCTATGCTATATTATGACCAAACCTTGAATTGAATCATTTTGCCAACTTGTATTTTGGAAGGGATTGTAGGCCTCATTGATCTAAGTTTGTTTTTTCAGTTTTTGAGTGAAAAAAAAAAGATCAATTTACATTGAATAAAAACACTTCTAACAATCATTTTTAGGTTTTATTGAGGTTTTGTGGAATGGTTAGGTTTAAGGTTGGGTTTAGGTCACCATTATAATGTAATTACATTATTAGAGATGTATTTACATACAGACATCTTTAAATATAAGAACAAAGTGAGAACATGATGCACACAGTAAGTGCATTAAATCAAATAATGTAAATATTAGTACATAGTATTGAAATATAATTAATATAAAGTAGGTCTGAAAAAAGATACCATGGAGTGATAGAAGATATGTGAAGCACAGTTCATTAAATGTGCAGTTTAACCAAAAATATATAAATTCAAAAAAATGATATGTGATATGACAGTGAGAGTGAATGTATGTGTGAAAGAGAAAGCTGTGTGCACAGGAAGAGCTTGTGTCCTGCACTCCAACTCTGTTCTGTTTACAGGCAGGAAATGTTTGTTCTGTGAAAGGGAAGGAAGCTCCTCACTTAGTAAACACAGCACATAACATCATTTGCCTTGACAGCCTCATATACACACTCTTTTGCCTCAAAGAGGAAGTGATTTGTATCACACTTCTGTTTCTTCTGAAGAGCCGTCAGTACGAGATTCATCATCCAGACGTTCAATAATTCACGTCAGTCAAATCATTCCAGCTTGAGTTCTGACCCTGCAGTTTTCAATTAACCATCACAGACATTCAAAGCAGCTTGACTCTCGATCACAGCGGTAGTATGCAGCACCATACATGTTTGTTAGTACACAATCTGCTTAATCAGAATCAGTTACAAACAAACAATGTAACAAACAAACCATGCCATGTCTTTATTGAACACTGTGTGCAAACATTCACAGTGCAGGGTGAAAAAATGTGAATCCTTAGGATAATGATGTCTCAGAAAGCTAACTGGAGTCAGGCGCCATGCAGCTAACACAGAGTCCAATCAATGACACGAGATTGGAGGTTTGGGCAGAGTTACAATGAGTATATTGACAAGAAGCATTACCTGCAAACCATGGTTCAAGCCATTCAGACAAATACAATGTGTTCACATTCTTATTCCGCAACAATATTTCAAACAAACAACTGAAAGCAGCAGAATCTGGACGTAAATGTACAAATATTTACTCCACAAACATAGAAAACAGTGATAATGAAATTTACCTGTTGTTTGCAGGGTTGTGTTCTTTTCTCAGCCTTGATGATACATTTACGTCACCGGTAGTTCCTATAGAACTGTTTTAGACCCTACTCTGAAGTAGGAGCTACTTTATTGAAAATATGAAAAGGTTCCTCTGGTGTGAAAGCGCCTAGTCATTGGAGATTTAGTCAGATTTTCATGCTCTTTCAATCTCATAAACTGTGCATTTTAAATTACATCTCCGTTTTCACGAAACCCATGACAAGTAGAACCAGACGTGCTTCATAATCACATTCTGTTTTTGGCTCATTTAGATGTCTTTGGCCTGTTTTCCATAGTTTGCTTTGAAGTGGATTGAGACCCCTTGAAAAGGTGCACACCAAGGTTTGGAGGCAGCGTTCAGACACCTATTCAAATAATTTAATCACACCAGAGGTGTGTATGAACACACACTTAGATTCTAAAATATTCTTCACACATAGAAAAAAAAACCGGTTCTTTTAAGAATTGCTCACTGAAAGGTTCCTTGGGGAACCAAAAAATGGTTCTCCTATGGCATTGCTGTGAAATCCCCCTTTTGGAACCTTTATTTTTAAGAATGTAGAGCTTAACTTTGCAGGAAAGTAAATCTCCAGGATCAGGATTGGCCGCCCCGCCATAGAAGAACCATTTAGGGTTCACCAAAGAACCTTTCATCAAACAATTCTTAAACGAACCAACACTTTTCCGAAAATTAAGAAACCTTTGTGTAATTAAAAGTTTCCTTGGATGTTAAAGGCTCTTCACGGAATCACAGAAGACAATAAAGAATCTTTATTTTTAAAAGCATATAGGAAGCTATCATAAAGAAGTAGATGAGACCTCTTCATAATTAAAAAATCAATAGTGAATGGAACTTTCCACTGGGGGTTAATAAAGCCCAGTTTCACGTCAATGTCAAGCAAACCTCTGCAGCGCACACACATTGTGCTTCAGCTACAGCCAGACCACAAAACACATCCACTGTGTCCAAAACAAGGTCAAGTCCAAATGTCCCAGAGTCCACGATAAGACCAAGACCATGAAAATATGGACTCAGACTCCAGACAGAATACTACATTAATGCTAAGACTGTGAACACAAGGAGAACCACCATCTGAAAGTTCAGGAAATATACTACAAATGAAATTCAGAATCTGTCATGTTACAGCTTTTTGTGATGCACTCAAGAAAAGGATAAATATATCACAGTTTATCGCAACACTCAAAACAAAATGGAATCCAAACGCATCAAAATCAATCAATCATGCTTCATTGGGTTTGATGTTATACTCACTGGCTGGTGAAGGTGTGCTGTATCCACTGAGGGGTAGGGTGGGCAGAGAGGGAGGTGAAAGCCCCCCCAGCATGTGCGGGAAGAAATAGGAATAGTGGGCCATTGGGAAGCCATTGAGGTGTGGGCTGGGGTTGCCCTTACCAGACATGGCTACCACTAGAGTTCGCCGACAATCAAACGGAAGAATCCAAAACGACGTTCAAATTAGATGCGTTCTGGGGATTATTTACCCATAAGAGCATTCAGAAGAGAGAGTGGATGTGCTTATTCCGTTTGACACTGGTAGAAAATGGTGTGTCTAGACAGATGAATGGAGGAGGGACTCTCTTTTGCTGCCAGGGGGTTTTCTGTAGGGGCTGTTTCCCATACCACACAGGCCTACTGAGTTTATTTCCAAAAAGATTTGATTCCTTTTAATGAATCCAAGAGTCAGCATTTGTGATGTGCTCCACTTTCCTCTTCTGTTAGAATTCCTACAGGTTGAAAAAGAGAGTTACATTAATTGCAAGTAAAATATGTAATGCTTTTGTACAAAGTAAAGTAGTGGTTCACTTTTAGATCCCTTAACGCTATCCTTAAAAATAAACATAGGACATAATAAATGCTATGAGAACTTAACAGAAATTAAACACCCCTTCTGTAATTCAAATAAATCCTACTCTTTTTTATTAAATGGTGTAAATCGATGTGTGTGATGCCGTCAGAGCACTGAGTGTTGCGTCAAATGTTGCACACACCATAAGAAAGAACATTTCTCTCAAGAACACCACATCATTTCATAAGAGTGCTTACGGCAATCTCACCCTCATACACACAATGTCCAAAGGACACCAAGTCATCTGTTCTTCTTTTTTATGTTGGAGAGGCGTGGTCATAGATATTTCATCAATCTGAAAACATGTTTATAGGCTGTTAAGAGGCTTGTCTTTTTATGTGGGAACTACTCTGCAATTACACAAAAATAAGGTCATATACCTGTGCTGTGATGTTAAGGATGCAGTTATACCACTATAGTTATACCAGTCAAACAACTCCACAAACTTGTAATTACATAAAACGTAAAGATTCATAATTTTATTCTAAATAAGGAGTACCCAAATCTTTTGTCAGCCAAACACCTTTGATCTAAAATCAATGTAATCATCATATATGTATATAAAAACTAAAACCATAAAAACTTTTGTTACTAAAAATAAACTTTAACTGAAATAAAATTCAATGCAAATATGAGTGTTTACATCTTTATATTTTAATTATTCATTTTTATTTTACATTTTATTATTTAATTTAATTTACTTACAAATCCTTATTGGGGAACTCAAGTTTTGGAAAACAAACACTAAATGAAAATGCAGTGAAAGAAGCTAATGCATGTTATTTACTTAACAGCCTGGTTCTGTATTTTTGAATGAGAAATAATTAAGCTATATTTATATAAATAAGACAGCATGTCAAGTTGATTTAAGTTGATATAATTGATGTAACACAGCAAAAGCCAGAAATGTAATTAAAATACCACCGACAGACCTTGAGACTGTGATTGCGTCCAAATTGTGTCTACAGGGAACAACCCACTCACACGTCACATCTATACACAGTTACATGCAAACTTGTATTTCATTCATTTGGGCACTGCTGAAGCC
>JAUZSZ010000114.1:8177766-8190186 GCA_034780575.1 Labeobarbus marequensis | reverse complement strand
TCCTAACACATTACCCAATCCATATCAGTATAGATATCCAGCATGATAGTTTTCCCCATTGAGATTTGATGTGTTTTTACAAAGTGTTCCTTTAATTTTTTTGAGCAGTGTATATAGGGTAAACACTGAAGATCAGAAAGGTGTTTGTAGAGAAAGAGTCCTCAGGCTGAACCGGTCAACTGATTTCCTCCAGAATGAAGGAATGGAAGACACAGATATCACAATAACGGACAATGATGAACGGTGTAATGAAGATGAGATGCAGCAGCTATGAATAAATGAGGGAGGGAATGATGGATGAGAGTACACTATCAGAATGATAACACACTTCTTCATCTGTGAATGGGATGTCGCACTGTAAGAAAAGGTCCAAATCTGATAAAGAGAGAGCGAGAGACAGAGAGAGGAGAAAGAACAATCAATTCTTGAACAACTGAAACTTAAACCTCTAGTCTCGATGGTTCAAGAGCAATGTCAGGCATTCTTCTTAATGACCACAGAAGCAGCAAGGAGTCTCATTTGTCCTGAGCTTACTTTTTGGACCATATAACAGTAAGATTAAAACTGTATATTCTTTATTCTAATTAATGATTTCTGCCACTGTTTGACATGATCCCCCCCCGAACTGAAAATAAATTAACCATATGCCTATAAAATTACAAAATGATTTTAGAGGCAACTTCCAGTCAGTATATTTTTGATTGTTTGTTTGTTTGTTTGTAAATATTTGGCCATTATATTCAAACACTGTATCATGTGTCTGGACAACTGACAATAACCTTGGCAGTGTGAACCTTGGCAGTGTGGACAAGAAACATACTACAATTTTTATTTTTTATTTTTTTAGGATGAATATGCAGGGCTACCAATTATTCACCTTCATGTCATTCCAAACCCTTAAAGGGTTAGTTCACCCAAAAAAATTGTCCTTGCTCTTCTAAGGTTTATAATAGCACTGGGCAGGTGTTTTTTCAACAGTCCAAAAGTAGTAAAATAAAGTGCATCCGTCTATCCATAATAAAGGCCTCCTGTAGTGAATGGATGCATTTTTGTAAGAAAAAAATCCATATTTAAAAAGTTATAAACACTTTTCTCTCACTTCCGCTAATTGTTGAACACAGAAGCCATTCCAGACAGATGACATAGGCGTAGCACATGCATGCGGCGGTGATTAGTGACAAATGTGGAAGCGCGGAGGAGAGAGAGAGCAAAGCAAAACACTGGTCATGAATTAGAAGCACAAAACAAGGATTTGCCAAGACTATATGCCAAGAGGAGACTGGTTTTCCTTTGATAAAGTAAGAAACTTTTCTTAAATGCATCGATAGACACTTATATACAATCATAATATACATCATTTGACATAAATCATTTGATATTGTAAAATAAATCCATATAAATCAAGCAAAGTCCTCTGAAGTGACCACTGACTGACGCACACACAGAGCACATTGGAAATGGTAAATAGGATCTTCAACATGTTGTCTTGAAGAAGGAGAACTAATGAGGTTAGTTCTTGCACATATAGCAAGTACTGTTGAGTTTACGTTTACTATATTTGATGTGCTCTGTGCATATGTGATGCAATGATCAGTGTTTATATGTGAATAAAACCCTGCTGAGTCTGTTCCTCGAGAGTGTTGGCAGGGACCCAGATAATCAGCCATGCTCTAGGGGGGTGAAAAACTCTGGGATTTTCAGGGATTGCTCTTCACTCATCTTTCTGGTCTGAGGCCTGGCCTGGAAAAGGCCTGCTGGCAGAGAGCAGCACATTGTCTCAGGTCAACATAATGACAGCTCTATCTGTGTGAAAGATTGCTCTGGAAGTAGGTTTTAACTCTGACAAACAAACCATAGCTCTGTTCCAAAATATGAGTGCTATGCTATCTATCCAGGAAACTACCTTATATGTCAGCATTCTAACTGTCATGGAACCTCATATGTTGTAAATCTATTGTAAACCTTGTCCTGGAAAAACTCACATTTAATGCTTTCAAGGTATAGGTCATGAGTAGTGTTACGGATACTGAGGGATTCAAAATAAACCTAGTATGTGAATCTTCATGTGTAACAAATGGGGAGCCTCAGGGTTCAGTGTTTGGTCCCCTCAATTTCACAATATACAGTATACAGTATACAACCTCAGTAACCCCAATCAGGCACAAAGCTTATATCACAAAGCTTTAGGCAGTTCTACCTGTCATTCCTACTTGACAACGCAGCCCGATCTCCTGGCAATTCATACATATTTTACAAGGTGGCTAATTCGCATGAATTCGTACGAATTAGCCACCTCGTAAAATATTTATGAATTGCTGTGAGATAGCGTTGGACAACTCCACCATCTTACCCCTGCCTTTCATACATTTTCGACTGGATGAGGGAACACTACCATCAACATAACTTTTCGAAGACAGAAATCCTCAAAATCAAAGCAAACCCATTAGTCAATTATCACTGTACAGATGGGTTCAACATTGCTAATGCCAGCAGGGTCAGCCAAGAACCTGGGGTGTAGTGTCAAATTGCTGAATATATTAACATTGTTTATGCATAACTGCATGATATTGTGGAAAAAAATTGTAATATGGGATATGCAGTACAATAATGGTATAAATGTGTTAATTTGAATTATAAAAATGGAATTGGCAACAACAGGAATGCTTCGATCGGTATTACTCCAATTCTGATTTCAGAATCGTCCCTGAAGGTTAGTCAATGCAGTTCTAAGACTTTGAGCAAAAGTGAAGAAAATATACCAAAGTAAAAATAGATCAAACAAAACATGAGATGAGTGCCCAACAAGCATCAAAAATACCCCCACCTCCCAATATTCTCAACTAATCTGCAAGTGATTTCTAATAAAAATTATAAAGAAAGAAAAGAAAAGAAAAGAAAAGAAAAGAAAAGAAAAAATGAAATATAGCCTAATATATTCATATGTGATGTCAGTCTTGCATTAAGTGTATGATCAGATCTGGCTGTGAGCAATAAAGTTCACACATGACACAATAACACAGCACTGACATTCCCCTCTCAAACTGACAAAAGCAAAAACCGCAGTCGTGCAACTTAAAAATGTGTGACTGACAGATACACAGGGAAATAGAGCGAGGATTCTCCATAGTACACTCTTTGTTTTGCGATGTTCGATAGATAATGTTTGACATGACACAGTTAACACAGTTATACAGTTACATGTGTTGCATTCTATCCAGTGATTTCCAGCAATTATCTATAGTTCAGCACTGTGGCCTACAATAGTACTTTTGCTACTTCCATAAAGCTTCACAGATGATGTAATCAACTTGGTCTCCTTACACTCTTAAATTATATTGAATATCTTTGCAATAAACTTTGAATATCTCATATTTTATGTGTATAATCAATAACCTGTTGTTGCTAGTTTTATATTGTACCGTTTGTTTATGATTCAATTATGTAATTTTTCAATGCTTCATGGGATGGGTATTTCATTCTCCTTTTGTGTATTACAAGATGTTAGTTACACAACACTATACTTTAGTCTTTTTCTAGATTTTCATATACTTCAATTCAGTGACCCAACATACAAGGGCCATGGTCATGTTTTCAGGTTTTATAGCTTAAAATGTGCAAAAAGAGCATGCATTCAGCCAAACCAAGGTGGACCCTGGAGAGACATAATTTAAACAATGTCCAAATTAAATTTTGCAATGTTTTGATTAATCTTGGAGCTGGTTGTTTTGGTTTAAAGTTTACAGCTTACAAGTCTTTGAAAATGCCATGCAGAAAATTAATGAGGAAAATACTTTCAGGGCCACTGCAGTTTGTGGTCACTGTTGAGCTATTTAGCAGTTGCTCTGAATTACTGAGCATGCTTGAGATGGCAATAAATTCCGGCATACACATAGATAGAGACAATATATCATGCCTGGAGAGGTGTTAGCAATATAGTTAGAATGATATTTACCAGAAGTGTTCTTTTTGGGAAATTCGTAGTGACAGAAAAGGTTGTAGTTACCATGAGGAGAGAAGTGAAAGTTCAAAGACGTAGCTGCAAGTCCTCATGCTGATAAAGATCTATGAAGCTACTAAAGTCATCTAGAATAACAAATGATATACATTCTCATTTAGAACAGTCACAATCCAATTTTTCGAACTAAAGATCTTTAGTAACACTTAATAATTACAGGTGTATTGGAGCGGAGTAGGAACTGACCTCTGCAGGAAAGTAGTTCTTTGGATTGGGCACCCCTAGGCTTCGAATCCCACCACAGCCACAAAATACATTTAGAAGACTCTTGTAGCTGCTCCTTCTGAGAAAAGGGATTCCACTCTTGCCAGAAGGGGTTGTGAGGAAGCATATCTTTGGCTGGGGTTACAGCTAATGGACCTCTGAATCGAAAGTCAGGGCAAGAAGCCAAATTGTGCAGTAAAGCCCTAGAGTAGAGATCTCCAACCCTACTCCCGGAGAGCTACCATCCTGCAGACTTCAGTTCCAACACACTCTAAAAACATTTGCCTGTAATTATCAAGTAACCCAGAGCACCTTGGTTAGCTGGTTCAGGTTTGACTGGGGATGAAGCTTAAATTTGCAGGATGGTAGGTCTCCAGGAGCTGGGATGGAGACCGCTGCCCTTGAGGGACATAAAAGTTGAGAAGGAAGTGTCAGTTGCCTCAAAATATCGATTTACTTGATCAAACAAAGAAAATTGCTATAATTTTGTTATACTTTATGCTGATAATCAAAAGTCTGGCTAGATTAGAATCATTTGACTAAAATAAAAAGCTTTTATTAAGTAACAGCTCTCACTTCTTAATGTGAAGACAGTGATTAAAAGCCGAATAGAAAAGTGACTGTAAGTAGAGGGGTGAGTGAGAACACTGTTGAGAAATTATTTTTAAAAAATTCCTGGCTAAATTATTTTAGAGGCTTGAATTTCTGCAGAATGTCCAGAGTATAAAAATATGTGGGAGAGAAAAGAAACAGGGGGGAAATACCAGAAATAATGCTAAAACATAAGGAGAAACTAATAAATGGAGAGAAGAGGGCAGTTGGCAAACTGTGAACAGCTGATGTTGAAACTTCTAAAAACACCACAGATCCTTCTCTTTCTGCAGTTATACTATAAATCTTCAAACCAGAGATATATTAAGTGTGGTGGCAGATATAAAATAGGAGTCAAAAAAAAAAATTCTTGTCTCAAATAAAATAAAGATTTGTGGAAAATTATTCTGTGATAAATGGAAAGTTCAAAAGAACAGTGCGAAAGTCTTTACTGTCACTTTTGATCAATTAATCCTTGAATTGATCAAAATAGTCCTTGCTGAATAAAATACTTAATTTCTTTCAAAAAATAAATCTTACTAACAGCATTTTGCAATGTAAGAATATGCACACATGTGGTCTGCACTCTCTCCAGCTCCACTGTTCTACTTTCCTCTATACCTGCATATGAATACTCTTTCGTCTCTAGAGGGCTGTCTGGCTTTCTAGGAGGTTCTGTCAGACACTAATAGACTCTTTTTTTCCCTTTGTCTGATCTAAACCAGAGCTATAACATTGTTGCTGCTTTCCAGTGGCAACAAAAAGCAAATCTGAGCTGATGTTTGATGCCTGTTGCAAAGGTCAGTAATACACAGTCCACCTGTCAGTCAAATATATGACTACTGTGCGCTACATAAATGATACCATTACTTCAGTCATACTTGTGTTTTTCTCTTGGTGAATAAGAATAGGCCCAGGCCATAAGTAGAGACCAGGATATCATAAAGACCTGAAGGTGGGCTCTTTTGGCTCAGGGGAGTAAGCAAGTGCCTTATAACCACTCACCTAGACTCTAGAAAATGTAAATATCTTGTTCTCCCAAATGCATGCACTTGAAGCTTGAGTTTATATATATAATCAGTCTGCCTCCCAAGGGCACCATCAAATAATGTCATTCCCCCATTCACCTGATTTCTCTCTTTTTCTCTCTCTTTTTCCGTCTTCCCTCTCTCTTTCCTCCATGTCACATCACATTTGGCGGTGCTCTTGGGGAAAAGGGCATCGTGGCTGTGGTTGAGTCAAAGCTCCAGGCTGACAGGTAGACCTGTGGTAAAGGTTACCCAGGGAGGGGGGCCTGTGGCTGGCCCGTCACACAGCGATCAGCAGTCATCCCCCCAAGAACCTGCCGTCAGTCTAGCATTCATCACAAACTCACCTGCTTATGCACCTAGAAACTCATCCTGGAATGGCTAGGGGCACAAAAACATACTTTCATATATAGGACATATCATATATATTCATATATATTCATATATATTTTACATATGTTGTTTCAAATCTTCCTGCTGTTTATATTTTTATAGAACACTCATGGAGATTCAAAGAATTTTCTTATAGTACTACTTACAGTTTGTGTGAGAAACAGATGTAAATTTAGGTCATTATTTACTGAAATTCTTCTCTTTTGCTGCAGCAGCTCTCAAATGTTATTCATAATTCTGATAGTGGTTAATGCATGATGTACACAAGAACCAATGAGATTTTGGCATTCAAAACTCAAATTCATCACTGAATTTTCAAAGCTGTCACTTGGAAAACTCAGATTAGTCATATTGACTAACTTGATGGTACTTTTATGGAACTTGACTGAAAAAGAACAGACAAACATTCTTTAAAAAACTTTCTATTTGTGTTCCACAGAAAAATAAATAAACTAACAACATAGAAGTCATACATTCTGCAACTTTGTAAATGTTAACAGAGAAAAACTGGCCATCATACCCAAAACGAATAAGACTATCAGACTTTGAAGTCATTCTAAAAACAGACTCATTGCAAGGAGACAGATTACATAGGCTAACAAAATGAAGCCTCTCCCCATCTTTCACAAAGTAATTTATGTGAAATTGGTCAACTCTGCTCAAAATCTGCTTATTAGCATGGAATTCGGTAGTGTTGACTCATCCAGACAGCAAATTAGGGCAAAATCTGGGCAAAAGTGTATTCTAGCCTTAAATGGTGAGCTAATTGTTGCTTTAATGCTCACAGAATCAACAAACAATTGCTGGTTCATGTTCACAAACCTCTGTCTCATACACACACTTGTGCATTTAATGGGTCAGTAAGCCTACTTTTCTTTGACCCGCCAACAGCCAACAACTCCATCTAGAGGCCAGGATGGCTCTAATGGCAAACACACACCAAAAACACGTAAACACACGTCTTTTACGAAGATCGGAGCCTAATACCCCTTTATCTCTCCTAGCCATGAAAATGTTTTTATTGCTTAGAGGTGCTCTGTCATGTCTCAGGAGGATTTCTCGGTCTTGTTTCATTTAAGTAGAGATACTGAGGTGCAGAGCTATACAATTCATGTGGATAGTGAAACCTGAAGATCATATTGAGATGTCTTTAATGGTAATTTTGGTATCTTGGCAAGTCTAAGCACAGTTTGAAATCTCTTCTGAAATTCTAGAGGAGACATGAGATTACTGTGATCTTTTTCTCAGAAGTAGGCGATGTAAGGAAAATAAAATTCAAAAATAATAAGAGACCTTGCAGATAGGAAAAACATGCACAAACAGCATGAGTTGCCATTACCAAATATAAACAACATTTCCCCGTATTTCCATGGTCATTAGACCAAAGCAGTGATGACATATCAAAGTAGGATCCCCCTGGGTCCCTTTAGAAAATACTGTATGATTTTTCCATTGACTTTTGGATTATTGCATAAAATAAGCTTGGTAACTAACAAAAGTTATATTACTATGGAAGTAATTCCACTTCCACCACTGAAAAAAATATTATTATTATTATTATTTGTTTTATAAGTAGTTGCAACTTTTTATTTATATTTTAATGACTTTTTTTCTTGCAGTTGTGAGTTTACATTTTTTTGACATTTTTTTTTTCAGAATTGCATGATATAAAACTGTAATTGTAAGTTGCAAAGTAAGAATTAATATAAGGTTGGAATTTTGTTATACAGTCAGAACTGCGAAGTCTTGCAACAATTTTTTTTTTAATGGGCTTCCGTATATGTAATATCAGTATATGGTTGTGGTCATATTTTATGTCATAGTCACAAAATCTTGAGAGTCTGTTAACCACAGATCTTATTTCAGGCATTTAACCAAAAGCACTGACTTCAGGACGATGGAACTGGAGGTGCTAAAATGCTTACTCGTTTCTGGGTTTTGGCTTACCAAAATATGTCTTCCTGCAACACTCTATTTGTCTTGTTCTCAACGCATTCAGCAATTTTTTGTAGCTTGGAGTTTTATGATTTGTTTCTTTAACCAGCAAAGAGGCTTGAAAATGTCCATACTGCAGCTAATTCAGACAGTAACAGCCATCTGATAAACATGTAAAGTACCACGTAAAGACAACTGATAAAACATTGCTTACTCTGGGGAAGTTGCAAAAATAGATGACTGACTGACAGACAGACAGACAGACAGACAGACAGACAGATCCTGTTATAGATGCTGTTAGTACAGCAGTTTTTGGCTTGTCACATCAAGTTAGAGTAACATCCTAACAACACAATGCAGGACAGGACACAACACGCACACATTTTCTGTCTCCCACACAACAGATAGACGGATGGCAATGAAGCTCGACTAAACGGATAAATACACTGACCCCAAAAGAGGAAAGAAATGAACCAGAAACAGGATGCTTGAGCTCCATGTCAGAGAATTTCTCCAATCATAGAACAGAACATTTCTGCTGTCACCAAACCTTCCCCCACTGTTGCTACGTCAGTTAACCCTGTTTACATCACACAAAGCCATTCCCAGGCCTGTGAGCAACACGAGAGGGCCACGGAGTTCATGTGCCTGCTGGCGATGTACCGTATACTCTAAAAGCTTCCGTACATGAAATATGATGACATCTTTGAGAAGAGAGAGACACGTATCCTTGGGGAGTAAGAGGAAGAATATGGTGGGAGGATAAAGCAGGGAAAGTTTGCTGGGAAAACCAGACAAAGACAGTTCTTCTTTCCAGTGCTTGAAATGGTCTGATGCATATTCTTACATATCAACAACTCTCAACACTCACTACTGTCTTCTGTACTTCTTAAAAAGATGGTCCTCTATTAAACCATATGTGTTTTTATTCAGGCAGTTAGCATCTAGCTATAAACATGAAGATAATTTAACTAACTTAAACATGTTTTTGATCTAAAGGCATGTCCACACCAAGATGAATATATTCGGCACAATAAAAATTTTAATTTTAATGAATAGCTATTAATATGTCCATTCACACTTGTCAATGCAAAAAAATGTTTATTTTTTCATGCTTGCGCTATATTAATATGAGATTTCTGACTTGTACCACATGACCGCCGTACCACCTGACTTCTGCAGAATCATTCAGAATCATTGATAGTGTTGCTAAAGGACTGCGTAATTTTGAATCCGAGGATGTGAACAGCTCAGAGTAGAACATCACGGGGTTTCATCTTGTAATTACCGTAACTACAACATGCTGCAGTATAATATCTTTTCCACCACACTGTGAAGAAGACTGGCCAACCAGATTTGCACTTTTGGTCACATATTCACAGCTGTTGCTGTTACATAAAAAAAAATTACAGCTGCGTTCTGACTGATAGGATTCCTACACAGTGTTTGCTGTTCCTTACTTCCTGAGCATAGGGTACAGTATCTGTTGAAGTTCATTTCACTTGACAATGCGTTAATTTAGAACACCCTGCAATGTCAGCCAACATAGTCGACACTTGAGTCCTGCATATTATAGGAGCTTAAACTATGATGACATAGTATATTAATGTAAATAAATATGATATAAATTGTCATACCTGGGACTAATTAAATACTGGAGTGATGCACAATGACTAGTGGGCAAAATCCCTTCTCCACTTCCTGTGAGGTATTGATGTTCCCTCATTCCCTACATCGCTTGCAGTGCCCTTCCAGCTAAACAAGTTAGTTCCCTTTGGATTGGAATCTCACTTAAGATGGTGGAATAGCCTGTGAAGTCCATTTAGCAGGGCACTTACAGTCAAATGGAACACATTGTACATCAGACTATTTTGCTAAGCAACAGTGAAAAGCAGATAAAGCATCTGAAACCGTCTCTCTTGTATTTGTATTGTACAGCTGTTAGAAAACATGTAAATGTTTTGACTTCTACATAAGCAGGTGTCAAAAGTGAAAATCTGTGAAGCATTTTGTGGACCAGCATAACTGGGAGTTTTATGCTTTTATGCTTTTCTATAAATACCCTATACTATCAGAGTGTGAATTAGCAGTTGTTTTTGAATTTGTAAATTTGAGTTGAGTTGCAAGCAATGAACCATATCAACCAGCTCCAAGATGAAACACAATATCTATCCATCTATCTATCTATCTATCTATCTATCTATCTATCTATCTATCTATCTATCTATCTATCTATCTATCTATCTATCCATCCATCCATCCATCCATCCATCCATCCATCCATCCACAGAGCTGGGTAGATTACTTGAAAATTGTAGTCCGTTACTGATTCCAAATTACATGACAAAAACTGTAGTTAGTAACGTTATTCATTACATTACACTTTTTAGGTAATATAATCAGACTGCTTTTAGATTACTTTTAGATTACTTTTGACCTACCTGGTTTATCACATTGATTTAAACAGGATAATCTTGTAGCATATTGATATAAAAATACAAAGAAAAAGAAAATATAGTCCATTCATTGTTATTAACAACATGACGTCATGTCAAGGTTTGTGAAGGAACTGCAGGGAGTTTGTGAGTTTAATGAAAAGCTAATCATTTCTTACGTCATAAAAATGTAAAATGAAAATAAATCATTTTAAAATAACAATACAATTTTTTTGGAAACTAATTACGTAATCCAGATTACATGTATCTATCAATCTACAAACCCTCTGTTCTGAATAAACGAATACCTTCATATGCACAGAAAAGCGGTCTTTTATTGACATGGTTCTCCATTTACATTCTCTGCATTATCAGCTGATTTTATGGTTGTATAAATCTTAGTGTGTTCCATGCAGTAATAAAATACAATACTCACAGAAATAGACAGATATCTAGATGTATTGTATCTAAAGGCCATAAACAGAGAATGCATTACCTAATATTTTAGATATTGTGCCAGATTTTCAGTTAGTGTCAATATTTGCAAAGCACAACTGTCAGATAGCGCTGCCATAATGGTTAAACAGTTTAAATGAACTAAACTACAGCTAGAACTTGATTTAGGCTTCTCTTAAAAGCCAATAAAACTTATGTCTATATTTTGCTAAGAATAACTGAGGAAAAGCCTTTAAATTGTCCTTAAGACAAGAATATCTGAACTTGTTAGATTTCAGTCTAATGTTTCTTTCTCCTTTTTTCAGTATCTTTCTAAACAGGTGGATATGCTGAGGTCGATGAACGATCAGCACGCTAAACTCTACGAGCAGCTGGATTTAACCGCACAAGACCTGGAGCTGAAAAACCAAAGACTGGTGCTGGAGAACAGAGCGGCTCAGATGAAGTTCGAAGGGTAAGGCTTCAGAAATGCTTGTAAATGAATTCATCAAGCCAAGGATAAAATGCTTTAAATGGCGTATCTCCTGACGTCAGGCTGACAGAGACGGTAGAAGGGCTGCAGACTCAGGTGGAGGAGCTCCAGAGAGACATGCAGAAGCTGAAGCTGGTTTCTGCTGAACAGACCCGGTCCAGTGATCAAGATCGTGATGGTGTTCAGGCTCTCACATGCTGCAAGGAGAACTGTCAGTTACTCAAGTAGGTTTCTGCAATACATTTTTGTATATTTTAAACCCCCACAGTGTTTTGTGCTACAGTAGGTTAAGTACGTGAAACTAGAGGCATTTAAACGGCCACGCTCGAATGGATTACTAAAGAAACAAATTAGCTTCTTCTCATTCTTAGGTTTCAGGCTCAGCAGAGCTTCCTTCCCACACCAGACTCTGCTTAATCTGCTGGAGGTGACATGGACAGGGTTGTTTGATGCAAGAAAAGGAAAATATATATTGTGTTACATGCACTCTAAGAAAATAAGTCTGATTTCACAATTTTCACATTTGCAATGTTATTTCTCACAATTCTGACATCTCACACTTCCAAATTTATTTATCACAATTGCAAATTTTATATTTCAGAACTTTATTTCCCTTCTTTTTTATCTAACAGTTGCGACTTCATTGTTCATAATTGCAACTTTAAATCTAAAAATTGTAACTTTATATCTAACAATAGCAGCTTCATTTTTCGTAATTACGACTTTACATCTAACAATTGCAACTTCGTTTATTGTAATTGCAACTTTATATCTAACAGTTGTGACTTTTTTGTTCACAATTATGTCTTTATTGCTCGTAATTGAGGCTTTATATCTTAACAGCTGCAACTTCATTGTTTGCAACTGCAACTTTGTATCTAACAATTCTTG
>JAUZSZ010000114.1:8047003-8057007 GCA_034780575.1 Labeobarbus marequensis | reverse complement strand
GAACTGGACTGCATTGAATGACGTGTCATTTGATAGAACTTGACTGAGATGATAATTGGCCTGATATTGCCACTTTGTCGTTTTATAAAACTGTTATTCTTGTTGCTCATGCTGAATGTAAGCATTATAGGACAAGACAGCCTCGTAGATGACTGACTCTGGAAAGCTCTAACATTAAGAGCTGCAGTTAGATGAAAGGTTTTTTTTCAGTTGTATTATTTCACAAAAGTGGTAATATTCAAATGTCTAACTTTATTCAACAGAACTGAATGACATGTGTTATGCTAAAATGTAAAGTAATTTCCAAGCTCACATCAAGTTGAAATAGCTCTTTAGGGTAACTGCACAGTTGCAGTTTTAGTGTTCAGTATGCAGTAGTGTGGGTGTTGAGAGAACAGAGAATGGTGGCTAAAAAACAACTAGGTTATAACAGCTGTTTGATGCACACAAAATATATTTGAGGCAGCTCATCATTTGGTTTAGTCTGTGTCTTTTGAAACCATCACAAGCTTTAATCTTGAGAAACAGTTCTTAGTCTACAAACTGTTGTGCTTCCTCATCTCTAGTCTTGTTTAATAATTCATTTCAAACAATGTCTGAGTGCTCCTGACTGCTGGCAGTGTGTGATAATTTACACTGAGACCCTGCTGTCAACCTGTACTGTTCAATTATCTTTTTTTTTTAATTAATAAACTACAGAAACCTATCAGCGACCGATAAATCACACAACATCACGTACATACTCTTTCATATTACCAGACAAATAAAGTGATGTATAAATAAAGAGCAGAATTAATGACGTTGGGGTCTCCAACATATATCACTGAACTGTTTGACACAAAGTTATGTATAATTAAATACAGTAATTATTATTCACACTAAGTAACAACTGCACCTCAAGAAATGTTTTGTTTTTCTTCATTCACTAAAGGCGTGACTCCTGAAAGAAAGTAACATTACAAATAAAAGCTAGAGTTTACACTGTAATTACAAACCTTCATCAAACACCTGAAAAATCGTACTCTAAAAGCTTACTGTGGAGCTGTTAAGTGTGTATTTTCTTATTTAAACGCGTTGGAATGTACCTTGCGTTCAGTGCACTTTTTATTCAAATACAAGACTGACTCACATGTCTCCTCTCCGTCTTCTGAGATCTCCTCTGCTCTTCTCGGCATTCGCTTTCGCAGGTTTGCTATAGAGAAGGGAGTTCAGTGACATTTGCACAAATATTCCTTCTGGTTTAGTGCTGGAGATCCGCACGCAGCGCGAGCCGTGGACGCGTTTGGACAAGAGAGAGAGAGAGAGAGAGAGAGATCACTGATCAGTTTCCACGCAACCCAGCAGCACACATCAGCACAGCATCAGAGGCTACAAGAAATTTAGTCTGGTGATTCCAAATGACTTGGTATGTTGACTTGCATGAACTACAGATCGTTCGTTCAGTGTTCATGACACTTGATTCAGATATTTTCCATATTCATATTTTAATCTATAAATAAACGACTCCTGGACGAAACTGCTAATGTAATTATGTCATAATTTGGGTAAATCCTAGAAGGACTAAGATTATTCAATTAGAATCCATGAATCAAAATAAGGTCCTGTTGGATGCACTGAAACTCATTATAACAGAACAGAATAAATGGTTGCAAAATAACAGAATAAATAGTTGCAAATGATAATAAACCATTAGCTTGCGTTTAAAATTTATTTTATTATTATTACAACGTTTTTACCATATTCAGGACAGTTAGCAAGTGTATTCTAAAATCTTTTTTACCCTATAATAAAATAACACATTATAGATTTTGAAGTGTAAGTATAGCTAGAATAAAGATTAATAGAGTGCAAATGCATGTACTATTTATAACAGCTTGTGTTGATTTTTCTCATTGATATAATGCTAAGCCTGTGGTGTCTGTCCAGTCACATTTAAAGGTTAATCTGTGAAAAGATCACTGATGCCTCCCCCATGCTGAAACACCACTTGTTTTGTATTATTTACTTACATATTATTTACTTCTGCAAATGTAGCTGCCACATACTGGCTTGACAGGCATATTGCAGTATTGTTTAATATTTACAAATTAATTGAGCATTGCCTCTAAACCCAAGGCTATTTATTTCTACTGCTGTTTCTGTAATTTTGTTTAGACAACAGAAAAAAAAACAGTCTTTTTCTGATGGGGGTATATAGAAATCCCCCCCACCCCCAAATTTTTTTGGGGAAGTTCCCCTCTAGGGGCCATTCAGGAACAGCGGGCTCTGTGGGGCGCTCTGGAGGAGCAGGCTTGTGGGGGCGCTCAGGAAGCGCAGACTCTTGGGGCGCTCTGGAGGCGCGAATTCTTGGGGGCGCTCTGGAGGCACGGACGGAAATAGCAGAGACTAAGGAGGGCTGGACGGAACCAGTGGGGACTCAGGAGAACACTTGCGAGGAGCAGGCACTGGAGGGCACTTGCGAGGCATGGGTTCAGGAGTCCATGACATCCCTTCAGATGAACTCCCGAGCTTCTTGTCCTGCTATGGCCGCCCGAGTCTCCAGTCCCACCATGGCCACCTGAGTCTCCAGTCTCAACATGGCCGCCCAAGTCTCCAGTCCTGCCATGGCCTCCCGAACATCCTGAGCCTCCAGTCCCGCCATGGGCTCCCGAGCCACCTGTCCCGCCATGGAGCTCCGTACAACCTGGCCCGCCCTGGAGGCTTCCCGTGTCTCCTCCATGTCCTGGCTCAGTCCCAGCCTCCAGGGCACCCCCCCCCCACCCCCACCCCCCGCGATGTTGCTGTTACGGTGCGGGACGTGCTTTCCAGGAGGGGGAGATAACTGTTACGTGAAAAAAAAAAACAATTCCAGCATATTCAGTTATCAGGCAGGACTGGAACTTCAAGTGGGACTGGCTTCTATGGTCAGATGAAACTAAAAATGAGCTTTTTAGCAGCAAACACTCAAGTTGGGTTTGGTGAACACAGAAATAAAAAGTACCCCATGTGTACAATCAAATATACTGCTGTATTTTTGACGTTGTGGGCCTATGTTTCTGTTGGAGGTCCTGGATATCTTGTGTAGACACATTGCATCATGGATTCTATCAAATACCAACAGATTAAAAATCAACAAGTGACTGACTGTGTTAGAAATCTTATAATGTGCCATGTTTGAATCTTCCAACTGGACAATAATCCAAACACAAACCTCAAAAACAACACAAAAAATGGGTCACTGGGCACAAAACCAAGCTTCTGCTATGGCCTGAACCCTGTAGAAAATGAGTGAGGTGAACTGAAGAAAAGAAGCACCGTCATGGAGCTGTGAATCTGAAGGATCTGGAGAAATTCTGGATTAAGGAATGGTCTCTGATCTCTTGTCAGGTGTTCTCTAAACTCATAAGGCATAATAGGAGAAAATTTAGAGCTGTTAAACTGGCAAATGGAGGTTTCAAAAAGTATTGAATAAAAGGGTGCCGTAAACTGTGGCCAATGTGTATTAGAGAAAAACATTTATTGCATAATGATATTTCCCCCCATTTTAAATTCTTATTATCCAATGAAAGGTTAGATTTTTTAAAATAAAAGATCAAAAGGATTAACAATGCAGATTAATTTTCACAGCCTTCTTTCATATTTACCAAGGGTGCCAATAATTCTGACCACGACTGTACAAGTGCACATTAAATACATTTAAGCACACTACTTTTTCACAAGGGTGGTGAGAACTTCAGATAGTGTAATAAAATCATGTTGAATTCAGCATTAGGCAGACGATATTCCATCGCTATTGATAAGAAGAGAAGAATGCCAATATGGAAATGACAACGGGCAAACAGACAAACAGTTCTACAAAATATCATCAGTCACAATGAATTTCACCTCACATGGTTACGTTTTCTTCATTAGTGCTGCAAGCATCACTGTTAGTCTACTATTAAACATAGCTAAGGTTAGTAATTAAAAAAAAAACCCTAGCCCTGAGCTTTAAACTTTGGCATGCAACTCACTTGTGCTATGGACATGAATGAGACTGAATCATGCAGCATGTTGGGAAAAGGTGTGCTATTCTATTTCTGTTACTGGACCTAAAATCTTTGCCTAGGAAAAAGGAAAAAATTAGAAAAAAAAATACCCATAGATGTACAATAATTGAAGGAGAGACCGGAGCCCGATCTTTTCATCCAGCGAACCACATTTAGATTCTAGGCTGAAAGTAGATCAAAGCACTTCAGACTTATCTGGAAGTGGATTCAGATTCAATCATCTCACACAAAAAGGAAACACAATCTAGCCCAGTCTGATTCAGTGATAGCAGACTTGACATGGTGACCCAACTTCACTGTTCTGTGAGTGGTGACTGTGATGCTCAGGTGCTATAGAAGTGTTTTCTATTCTATTCAAATGTTCCAGGTTCAGTTATGCTGTTACCACAGATAATCATTTAAATTTCTTTCTTTCTTTCTTTCTTTCTTTCTTTGTTTCTTTCTTTCTTTTTTATACAAACAAAAATTCTGTTTACATTGTCAGAAAACATGCACAAATGTATTTTTACCTTTAGGGGTATCACAGCTCATCACTTTTATATACATCTCTTTCTTACACTTACGATGAAAGTCTACTGGTCAAGACACTGCAGCAGTATAAATGTTAAAATATACACAGTTTCTTTCAATACGAGAATAGGCGTAACATTAAATCTTTTCTTTTTCATTTTCATATGGTGATCAGCTCATAAATCAAGAACAATTCAAATGACTTTTAAAAGTTATATTTTTCCCCAAATAAACCGTTACAATTGCCCCTAATGTCATAGGTATAATAAAATTTGGTAGCTGTCAGCTAATGTTAGCATCTGTTAATTTTTAAACAAGCATAAAATATTCACAGGACAAAAACTGATTTTAATAAAAAAAAGAAACATCCTCTCACTTCTAAGTGCTTTTATTTGTAATGTGTAAATATTTGTTTTAACATAAAATATTAAACAGATGAGACATAACTGAACAAGCTTCACAGATATTTGATATGTCACCAGCTTCTTTAAATACTACAGTGAATCTCATTTTTATGATCTGCACCTGATTTGCCAGTTCTTGCTGTGAGATGTCACTTTTCCACCAAGGCACTTGAAAGTTCATGGTTACACATGGTTTGCCACTGCAAGGACGATCAGCTGCCAGTACAATGCCAAGCATCGAATGGAGTGGTGTAAAGCACAATACCACTAGACTCTGGAGCAGTGGAAACTTGTTCTGTAGAGTGACGAATCATCCTACTTTGTTTGGAAGTCCATGTTGTTGGCTGCTTTGCTAAGACCACAAGTCTATTTTTAGCCATGTAGGGGGAAAAGCATTAAACTTTCTTTATTATTATTATTAATTATATGATTCTGCGGGAGTATGGGATTCAAGCGGGACCTTGACACCAAGGCTCCACTTCACAATCACTACTGCACAGACTCAATGGTCATATTACACTTTTCATTCCATTTTTGTTTGTCCATTTAGTTATTTACAAGCTATGGTAATAACTAACCTCAGTGCCACTGAGCCATATGTCACAATAGTTTCACTATAGCCATGCCAGGCCAGCAATGTCAGACTGGAAGAAATCAGTTTTTGCTTTGCTGAATGATGGATCTGTTAAATGAAAGATTGACAAGCAGATAATCGCTTGTTCACAGTGATTGAAGGATAGTCATCTCATTTTGTATATGCTAATGAGAAATAAAGCATGCACATTGTTGGTTGACAGAACATATTATAATGCATAGATAGTATTTGGCTACATTTTGTAAAACAGTATATGATCCCACTTAAATGTTGTTCCTGATTTTCAAAAAGACAATAAATCCTAAATAAACAAATAAATTTGTTCTGCCTTTTAAAAATGACTATTACCAAAAAGAGCTCTCTCATAATATCTAGTTTATTGCTGGAAACAATACACTTAAATTCAAGAACGTAAGGTCTTCATATAAAGTGTTCCACATACAATGAGTCATGATTGAAATGCTTGGGCGGAAAATTTATATCTCACTTCTACAACCATACTTCCACTGTACAAACAATCTGCTGTAATGTAAAAAGGAAGTAAATGCTATTTTGTCCTGTTGCCCTTTCAGCATAAGGGTAACACTTTCCCATGATGGTTTCAGAAAGGCAAACAAAGAACTTGGCAGGGTGGGCCACAGGTTCCTAAAGGTTACTGAGATGTCCCATGCATGTTTCAAAAATACTTTGGTGATTACTAATATATGATTAAGGACTAATGGCATACAATGATTTGATTTATATAAATATATCAACCTGTATTAAGGGGCAATTCTGTAATGGAAATGAGTTACATTTTCTCTTGAGTTGTCATAGCATCATTTACATCCTGCCTTAAAATGCTGTTTATGCACCCACTTAAAGTGGGCATTTTTTAACTAAAGTTAGAATTTGATGTCAATATTTTTTTCAACATTCACACAATCATAAATCCACATATGTAACAACAAGCTTGGGGCTCCCTCTCTTGGTCAAAAACAACACTTACAGTAACATACAGCGTTAAAAACTGTTTGTCTAAAAGCCCCCACAGATTAGGCCAAATGCAACTGTGTAATAAAATATGAATATAGCATAAACAAATAAAATAAAATAATAAAAAAATAATGATAAAATAAAATACAAACACTTCATTAGATCTTTTGGTAGTGGAAGTCTATCCTACTCTGGCATAAAATGAGTGAATAAAGGTTTATATATTTATAATAGCTGTTTACTGGAGTTGAATTTGACAAACTTAAATTGCATTGTGTTGCAGACAAAGTTCATATAATATTGAATGGAATTAAAATGTTCTTTTTTAGTGCAATTCATCTACTGTAAGACCACTTCATATGAGTAAAAAGAAAATAAACTTATTTTAAAGCTCATTGGTGTATTTATGCTCCAGGTATGTGTTCAAAGTGTAAGTGCGTGCGTGCGTGCGTGCGTGCGTGCGTGTGTTCACTACTCACTGCTGTTGTCACAGAACGGTCAGGCTCCACCACCACTCAAGCACAACGATCACTATCACCTGAGTTCTAATCACCGACACCTGTCACGCATCCAGTCACCTCATTAATCACCAGTATAAAGGCACACCTCAGTCTGCACATTTGTCCGGTCTCGTACATTCGAAGTGGACTCTCTGTCTCTGTACAGATCTTGAAGATACTTACCGGTGTGATACTTACCCCTTGTGTTCCTACGCAGTTGTCTGTTTCTCCTGGCTCCCTTTGTCTCCAGCGTCCTGGTGTGTGTGCCTCATCTATATGTCATCTGATTCTCCTTCATTCCTGTAAGACAAGACATTCCGTTTAAATTCTGCTCCATGATTCAAGAGGATATCCAAAGACTGTCATACTCACCCGTTCATCCATCCTGCCATTCACTCCAGTTTACTCTTCTGTGCAATAAAGCTATTTACCATTTTAACTTACCATATGTGTTCAGTCCCTTCTGTTACAGAAGACCGGACCAACACCGTATGCACAGAATGAGCACCCACGATCCGTTTCAGGAACTGGTGGATTCACTCCGGCAGGTTCTGCTCCACGCACCCTCACCACCAACACCACCAGCACCTGTCACTTCCGCAAACACTGTCAGCACTTCTTGGTCTACTGTCACTGCCAGTCCCATGGCCAGACCAGCGCCATTCTCAGGATTGGCAGAGGAGTGCAATGGGTTCCTACTACAGTGTAATCTCACGTTTGAAATGCAACCACAAATGTTTCCCACAGAACAATCAAAGATTGCTTTTATAATCTCTCTGCTAACAGGTACAGCACTGTTATCGGCGGAAACAATCTGGGCCCAGACGGGTCCAGCAACAAAAGACCTTCAATGATTCATCTCTCATTTTCGTGAAGTATTTGGGGGGACCGCCGGAGATACTTCAATAAGTGAGCTACTTTACCACCTTCAGCAAGATACGATGGATATTAATACTTATTCCATTAAATTCAGAACCCTAGCAGCTGCCAGCTGGTGAAATGAGAAGTTGCTGTTAACCACTTACTGGCAAGGTCTGGAACCCAAACTTCGATTGCAACTCGCTGCCTATGATGATGCTATTGGATTGGAGCAGTTCATTCAATTATCCATTCGCTGTGCGAATCGCATGCAGTCCTGTTTAGCAGAATTGAATCCCGCCACCTCAGTTACGCTCCTCCGCCGACCCGAGCCTTTGATCCCTCCAGAGACCTCTGCAGAACCCATGATAGTGGATAATCAATGCTTAACTCCAGCTGAGCGGCAGAGAAGACTGAAACAGGGTCTATGTTTATATTGTGGCGCTAGAGGGCACATGATCCTGGCATGCCCCCTTCGTCCTCCACGATCGGTGGTGAGTGTTATTCAACCTTTGGTTGAGAAGATGGAACCCCTCACTACTTGTGGAATGCTTACTGCTTCTAATGTCTCTGTTTCAGTTTCCATCCTCCTCAACTCCGGATCAGCAGGGAATTTCATTGCTGCAAGTCTCTGCCGCCAGCTCAAATTACTGACCACTGCAAACCAAAAGGTTTACCAAGTCCAATCAGTAATAGGGAAACCGTTAAGCAGACGAAACGTGCACTACAATGTTGGTCCCATCACTTTGCACATTGGACAACTCCACACAGAATCCATTCACTTACTAGTCCTGGAGGGGTCCACTGCTGAGGTAATCTTGGGATGCCCGTGGTGAGTCAAACATGATCCCATCCTATCATGGAAGACAGGTGAGGTCCTGAAATGGGGTAAGAACTGTTTTCCTGGATGTTTTCCCACAACTCCATCACCTGTGAAACCTCCTGCGGAGTCAATACCTGTTAACACCACCTCCATAGAAAGTCCAGTTGAGAAGCAATCTCTTAAGATTCCATCCTGTTATACCCCTTTCAGTGACGACATCTGTCCCAAAAAAGCCTCATAACTACCACCTCATCGGCCATGGGACTGCGCAATCGACCTCATTCCGGGTGAGCCAGTGCTATCCACTATCCACTATCGCTACCAGAGCAGAAGGCCATGGAGAAATACATCAAGAGGTGCTAACTCAAGGTTACATCCGATCCTCGACTTCCCCTGCTGCTTCCAGCTTCTTCTTTGTGGCCAAAAAGGATGGAGGTCTAAGGCCCTGTACAGATTATTGAGCCTTGAATAAGATGACTGTCAAGTTTCGTATCCACTTCCTCTCATCCCATCTTCCTTGGAACATCTCTGGGGAGCGACCATCTTCACCCAAGTTGGACCTCCGCAGTGCATATAATCTCATCAGGATACGTGAGGGGAATGAATGGAAGACCGCATTTGTGACACCGACTGGCCACTACAAATACCTGGTAATGCCATATGAACTTGTCAACACCCCCTCAGTCTTTCAAGATTTTATGCACGAAGGCGCTCCGGGAGTTTCTCCATCGCTTTGTCATTGTCTACATAGATGACATCTTGATTTACTCCCGGAGTCCAGCCGAACATCACCACCACGTTGCGGAGGTCCTTCAAAGGCTCAGGAAGTATCAGCTGTACCTGAAGGCTGAGAAATGCATATTCCATCAAACATCTGTTCAATTCCTAGGATACCAGATTGACCGCAGTGGGATTAAGATGGACGAGAGGAAGGTGGAAGCTGTTACTACTTGGCCAGAACCCACAACCATAAAAGAACTCCAACGGTTCCTTGGCTTCACCAATTTCTACCGTTGTTTCATCCAGAACTACAGCAGTATTTTCAGTCCTTTGACAGACCTCCTTCGTGGAAAACCTAAGTCTTTACACTGGTCACCAGCAGCCTCGGAAGCCTTCACCATCCTTAAGACAGCCTTCACTAGTGCCCCTCTCCTTGTACATCCAGATCCGAAGTTACCCTTCATCGTTGAGGTTGACGCTTCCACCACAGGAGTAGGGAAAGTATTATCACAGCAGCAGGGGAATCCAGCACGACTCCACCCATGTACCTTCTCTCGGAAGCTCAGCCCGGCGGAAGTAAACTATGACATC
>JAUZSZ010000114.1:8004282-8015993 GCA_034780575.1 Labeobarbus marequensis | reverse complement strand
AGAGTTCATTTGCAAAAACATATAACGTTTTTAAATTAGTCAAAAATCATGTTTTTTAATGTATCATGTTTTTATTGTGTTAGTTAGCTTTTTTTTTGTTTTTGTTATTTTTTAACCTAATCAAAATAATCCAACTGCAGTTTGATTGAGATTAATTGTAATGCACAATGAAAAAAAACATGATTTTTGAAAATTGTTAAAATTGTTCAGATAACAGTTATCTGTTTTAGCAAATGAACTCTTCATATATATACATATATATATACACACACACACACACACACACAAGAATAATATCTGAAGCTACTGTGTTTTTGAGCAGCTACATAAATTATTGCCACAGGATGAAAGTTTATCTACTTGATAAGTTAGTTGCAATGCTTATTTAATCCTTAACTTTGAAATATGTATGCAAATTATGATGTAGAACAAAACATGAGAGTCTCTTCAAGTATTGTCACCTATCTGATTTTACTCATATATCAAAAAGCACTATCCAAAACCAAAACCCAATGGAAATTCCCGCGGGAACCCATGGCGAATTAGGTTACAAATTGACGTCATGACTAAAGAGCTCTATTTTGATCGGTTAAAAGGAAAAGCAAAGCAAAACAAAGCAAAAACCTAAAAGTGCTTGGCAAGAGGCTGGTGGAAATGGATGTTGTGTATACGATTAGCTACTTATAGTGCCATCCACTGGTTTACATGCAGAACAGCACCTGAGGGCAAGCTAATGTATTCAACCATGACCAGTTTTTCATGTTAGACAGGCAGCAATAAAACAAAGTGTTCAGTAATGTCTTTAGATGTGTCCTCATTTTTGCTTACTCATATAGTTAAATATGACATTCACCATGTAGTGAATAGTCAGTGAGTGAACGAGCAACACATTTCCAGACCACCATATTTGGAGATTGTCTAATTGACTTCACCATCAATTTTCTATACTTATGTATAATTATATAATGGTTGAAATGTGTCAATGTTCAATACAAAACTATGTCCTTGGTATACTGCAGAGAGGTCACGTAATACATGTGATCACTGTAGGAGCTCAGGTGCCCTTGGGTCTTGAAATTCAGCATTTAATCCAAGGGCACGGCACACTTGTCTTCCCCGTGGGTGAACGGCTCATAAAGAATGTGTATGCTCACTAGGAACAAAGGGATACCTGTGTATGAGTCACACACATTGAATATGCTTGAAGTGCAAAAAAGATGTCAGTCGTAATGAAGATAAAGTTTCTTTTGAATTCTGAACGACTACTGTACAACAAACTGACCAAAGCTGAGCTGGCCGTGGGTCATTTATCAAACTTCTTTGTGCTTTTGAAGAGGAAACAGAAGCCGTTCTTTCTGATCTTTTGAAGGCTGTATGCGTTGTACATCTTCAGCGAGCCCTGATGATGCCAATTACTCAGCACTCTTTAGAAGTACGAGTGTTCACTTCACTCGGAATGGAGCCAGAATACGGCAGGGTGTTTTTTTGTTATTAGAATTCATTTTGCAATTGAATAATGACAGTAAAAAGGCTGTTGCTGCCTGAGAGTGGCCTGAGGGGCAGGATAAACATGTGGAAACACTTTTACATGGTTTAAGGTTGTTTGCTTCAAGTGGAGATGGGTTTATAATGGGTTTTGGGCAAAATTTTGAACTGAAGAGTTGGCTCCCTTTAATTCATGCATGTGAACTGGAATGAACTTGGATGCAGTGAATTGGAATGACAGGAAGAGCAATTTCTTGCATCGCAATTTATAACTGTAAACTATCAAATTAAAGGAGTAGTTCACCCAAAAATGAAAAATTGCTGAAAATGTACTCACTCTCAGGCCATCCAAGATGTAGATGAGACTTTTTTGGAGAGATTCAGCATTACATTACTTGCCCACCAATGGATCCTGTGCAGTAAATCCACACATAACCAACAAAACTCCAGTCCATCACCTAACCTCTTGTGAAATGAAAAGCTGAGTGTTTAGAAGAAACAAATCCGTCATTAAGGCATTTATCTTTAAACTACTGCTTCTAGTCAAAATAGTCTATAATCCATAATAATGCTTCCACCAGTAAAGAGTGCATCTCCTGTTGTCTTCTGATATCAAAATCCACCAACATATTTGTTCAGAATTGCTTTTTCACTGGAGAAAGCAATATTTTGGATAGAGGATTCTTAGCTCTTATTTTCACCGGAAGCAACAGTTGAAACCTTAATGATGGATTTGTTCATTAACAACATGCAGCATTTCCTTCACGAGACATTAATAGATGGACCAGAGTCATGTGGATTACTTGTGGATTATTATGATGGTTTTATCAGCTGTTTGGACTCTCATTCTGACAGGACCTATTGGTGAGCAAGTTTTGTAATGCCACATTTCTCTAAATCTGCTCCGATGAAGAAACAAACTCATCTACATCTTGAATGACCTGAAGCTGAGAAAAAAAAAAAGATTATAATTTTTGGTTGAATTATTCTTTTAAGTAAATAATCTTTTAAGTCATCTGGACTACTATTATGGTGCTTTTGGCCTTTTGTGGACCTTGATAGTTTGAATCACTGTCCTGCTTTTGTTGTATGTAAATGAACAGCATGAAGAATTTCAAAACATCTAATTTTCTGTTCTAAATATAGTCATGCAGGTTTGGAAAGACGAGTAAATGATGACAACTTTCATTTTTATTCTAAGAAATCCCTTTTTTTTCTTCTTCTTTTTTTGAGATCTGATGACCAGTTAGCATGAAAAGAGTTTTCATACCTTCCTCTTGAGCTGTTGGATTTCAGCCTGAGTCACAGCATGTTTGATCTGCAACTGTGCCAAAGTAGTACATGGGTTAAAGAATGTAACTAAATCTACTCTTTCGCCATGATGAAACTTGCATTTTAATAGAAAAAAAACAAACACACTCCAACCAGTCTGAATGGATTTTTCAAAGATGACCTAAAGTGACAGTTTGAAAAGACATTTTTAAGACTTAAGGTCATTGCAAACAGAGTCCAAAATTTTCGTCCGAATTTTTCTCACGTTAAAAAATAAATACGACCTCACATTGTGTCAATCACGCTTACACACTGCCTCCGAAACTTCCGTCCGTCATAAAAAAATTCGGATCAGGTTCGATTTTCTGCATTTTCGCATCCGTAGCATGGATTTTGATAGGAAAGGATGAAGAATACGAAAAACGTAAAAATGCACGCGAAAATTTCGGACTCAGTGAGCAATGACCTTTACAGTGGGTGGCTTATTATAAAATGTAACAAAAAAGCTACTGCAGCCATGGGTGTCTTTCTTGTCTTCTATAGGGAAAGAAAAACACCAATATTAATGTAAAGGAAAGTGCATATCCCATACTTGGAATTTGTGCTCTGCATTTAACCCATCCAAGTGGACACACACACAGCAGTGAGTAGTGAACAAACTACACACACCTGGCACAGTGGGCAGCCAGTGCAGCGGTGCCTTGCTCAAGGGTCTCACCTCAGTCGTGGTATTGAAAGTGAAGAGAGCGCTGGATATTCACTCCCCCCACCTACAATCCCTGCCGGAACTGAGACTCAAACCCACAACCTTTGGGTTACAAGTCCAACTCTCTAACCATTAGGCCACGACTGCCCCAGTATCAAGGGTCGTAAAGCATATTTATTGATGTTTTAGTTTGTTACCTTAGTAAGCTGTTTTTTTAAGGTGGGACTACTACTTTTTAGTATAAGGTATTCTATAGTTATATAATTTATGAGTTTGTTCTATGTAAACAGTGTTTAATGAATATTTACACCTTATGCTGATCTGACACTTATTTGCTTCCTTGCTAAGAGACAAAGCAAAAGTAACTGGGTTTGTTTTTGCATATTTAAAAGATTGGATGCTCCCTAATTTGTATTCTACCAAGGGCCTGTGATATCAAGAGACCTCCACAATTTGCTGGAGTCTGTGAAATTTGTCCATTCAAACTGTTTAGCTATATACTGTACATAATCGTATGTACTTTTCCAGTAAACATAGTATAGTAGTTTCACCTTTTTTTTTTTTTTTTACATTTTTGTCTTACTTCTTTATATTTGTGGGCAAGCTTCTCAGGGTCCGCTTCTACTGGTGACAGCATATCCTCATTCTCAGCCAAGTCAAACACCTCTATGGCACTAGGGTACGTAGGGCTCATCTCGTCTTCATCAGTGCCGTAATCACCCGGCTAGAAGGAAAGGATAAAGGAACTGCATTTTGTCACAAGATTTAAACATTTTTAAAAATGTCCTAATATACTAGGGGAAAATGCAGACTTTGATATGTGTTAACTAAATGTGATAACACTTTTCCATTCAAAAATTAGGGTACAGATATGTCGGTGGTCATTTACACGTATGTTTTTGCACTACGCAATAGAAAAAGAACACAGGGTTTCATTATGCATTTTAGTTCATATCCAAGCTTTAAATGTAATTAAAGTCTAGTGTCACTCAAAGACATTCAGTGTTGTGATATTGTGTTAACTTGTCAATGCTATGTGTAACTCACTTGACTTTTTTTTGTAATCATATTGACCTCTAGGAAGAACAACTGCAGAGTATGCAAGAACTATGAGGAAACGTTTTAAATGTAGATGCATTTTGCAGTCTTCTATATTATAACCCGTTAGGTATTCTTCAATGCCATTTAGTGCACACACACATACCTATGAACACCAATAAGTCTAACCCCCTTAGATTGTTGTCATGACACCCTAGCATTAAGCTGATGATAAGATAGTGACATGTTTAAAACTGTGATTAACAGTCAAACATATCACACAAAACCTAAAAAGCAATCTGAAATGTCTCTAAATGAGTGAAAATGTCCAATGAGAGCGCTTCAGCAGATTATCTTCTTATACTGTCTGTTTTACATTTAATATACTAAGCATCACTTCTTTCACTGACATGTTTATTTAACTAACTAAATGGGGACATTGCATAGACTTCTTTAGCCTAACCCATAAAATTTTACAATTTGTAAAAAACTCTTTAATTTTATACCAGGTTATAGAAAGGCCTATCACAAGTACAAGATTACAGACTGTTAACTAAAAATAATAAATAAAAATACAACTATTCTAGGGAAGTACTACAGACCTCTTCCTCATCCCCCATGTAGTTGCCATATCGCTGTTCCATTATCTCCTGTTGCCAGCGCTCCTGTTCAAGGGTCTGCTGGATGAGCTGGGCCACTTCACTTTGCTCTCCTGGCTTCTCTCGACCAATAATAAACCTGAAAACAGATGAGTTTATTACATAAAGTCTTTCTTTTCCTGTTAGTTCTTGAGTATACGCTAGAGGAAATAGTTCTCTTTTTTTTCTTTAAAATTCATCTTTTAAAGGGGTAATAGTACTTTCACACATTTCTCCTGAGGTCCATGTACAATGACCATTATATTTAGAATTAAAAGGGCTGCTTTTTTGCTGTTTGATTTCAGTGTAAATGCCTTCTTTTTGTTCTTCAGAATCAGTAATGGTCTATAATTCAACAGTTATGGCATTACAATATGACACACTGCACTGAAATGGGTCTCTCAGCTGGTTAATGTCAGACCAAAACGATAAGGGATATTTTAAATAAACTGCTAATTTCTAATGTGGGGTTTCCTTCAAAACAGCCCATGCAGAATAGCAGGTGATAATACAGCCAGAAACAGACTAAGATTTGACTTTCTAAATAATTATATATAAATTCTCTTTGTGCCTTTAGAAAGATATCTTATAAACATTTTGTAAGGTCATTCAAAAATATGAGAAGACAACATTTATAATGATGAACAATGGCAACAAGATTTATACTGTTGTTTACTTTTGATTACAGATCTATCTTGGCTGGTCTGTCTCCCCTGCTTTATATTTATCCATCCTCAATTTCCTCCCTTTTCTTTCCTATGTTGTGCATGTTTCCTCCACCCAGTGTCTGGTTTCATATAACCGTCTCCTTGTTCTCGGCCTGTTAACATTGATCTGTCATAATGAAATATTCTTTCCTTCTAAATACAGTCTTTGTAACACATCACAATTACAACAATGACCCCCACTGGCTGAATGCTGAATGAGCTGAAATGAGTAGGGAAAGATAATGACAAAGATAAAGTTAATGAACTCAAATCGTTCTTTAAACACTTAAAGACCATATATTTGAGTACGTTTTAAATTATGGAAAATATTGTATCAAAAAGTTAATTTCACAATTTCATTGAGGTAGAGCTGGCTATAGTGCTCCTATAACAAAGAGAACATACAAACATTACACACAACACAGTTGCAGGCAATTGTAAAATATTACACAAGTGGAATGTCTGTTTGTATCCTGTCATGAATTCGTACAAAATGTATATATACAGTAAGAGAGTTTGACATAAGGAAGCTAAATGTTGTAAAAATCAAGCTGCCATTGAGCCAAAAGAACAGTCTCTAATTACTTTGTATTTATTGCTGCCTTCAGTTCCTTCTGGGAAGTTCCTACTTATGATTTCGGAAGTTGTAATTATGATGTAATATGTCCTAGTGATTTTGGTAAAGGAACAAAGTATAAATGGGGCAAAATCATAAAAAGGAATGCGCTTTAGAGTTAATGTGACAAAATGAAAAGCAAAGAATACAAATTAGCTAAGTAAGAGATGCTCTATGTATTTAATAATTCTTGAATTACTATGTTAATCAAGGGAAATGCAGTTTTGTCACACAAATCTGCTGTCAGATGAACAAATTCTACTGCTATTCTCAATACATACTAATTATAAAATAAATATTTACAATTAAAACTTAATTGTGACAAATACCCAAATAGTTTCCGGCATGATTTTTAATTTACACCCTCAATTTCTAGCTGTTCCATACTGACATTTATTAAAATTGAATGCTAGTTCAATTTATTATTTGTGCTTCACTCATAAATGTGATAATTTCTGACATGAATTGCAGGTAGCATATGATTAATTCACCATTACTTATGCCTATAGCAAAAGGTGAACTTCACTTATCTGTAGATAAATATAAAAGAAACTGAAAAATGGGACTTCAGTGAAATTAGATATCAGCAAGGAGAAGACTTTTGTACCACACTGGTCTAAATCCACGTGGTCTTACCGAACTGTGCCAGATGTGTTTCTCAGGACAGAGGCAGCAAAACTTTGAGTTACACCAACCAGGCTTGTTCCATCCACCTCCACTATCAAATCATTCACCTGGATCCTGAAAGGGAAAAAAGTCAGAAGTGTGACCAATGTGAAATAAGTTTCAATAATAAGTTCAAAAATAAAAATGATGCTGTGGAATATGCATAACATCTACCTGCCATCCCGATGGGCCGCCCCTCCCTCTGTGACAGTCTTGACAAAAATGCCAAGCTTCTCCAGACCCATGTCAGCTCCAGCACCCATCCCAATAATACTGATACCCAAACCCTCATTGTCTGTTGATGGACAACAAAAATGGAAAACTCAATCTAGAGAATTTAGTGTGCAAGTTCTGTTCGTCACAAATATGAGCATGCTCCACTTACCTTTTACCTGCACTTACCTTTTTTACTGTTAATATCCAGTGATTATCATTTATCTAAAGCATGTTTTTAACCCCGGGTAAAGATATGTGTCACACTTGTAATTTAAATATGCAAATAAGAATGCTAACCCGGGGTTATGGACTATTCAGTTTGAAACATCATCTTATGAATACACAGGATTAATTGTAAACCAGGACAGTTAAACTATGAGCAGTGTGAAATGTGAAACAAGATAACCCAGGATTCCTCTTACCTGGGGTTTAGAAAGACCCAGAGTGAACTATAAGTGTGAAAAGCCCTAAAGTGTCACAACACTCTTTCTGTCTTTAGAACTACATATTGTTTTTTCATTTTAATTTTCATTAAAGTTGTTTTTTGAAAGGTTTTTGCTTGAAAAGTGTCTAATTTATGTACTATTCACTGTCATTTACAAATGTCCTCTTTTTAGAGCTGCTTTACAGCAGAATGAAATTGTTCCCATTAACTACTGAAAAACTATTTTTCTGTTCAACACTGTAAAACCACTTTGACAATCTGTATGAAGCACTCTATAAATAAAGGTGACATGACTTCAGTCATTGAGAGTATAATTTTTCCAAGAGTATTGTCTCAAATGTCAAAATGAAACATTCCTCACTAGGTAACTATTACACTTCACTGTGTTTTATTTTTTGAATACTCTCACTACTTGATTCAACTCAGAAAAGAACAGAAGTACTGTGAAACATCATTTCCTCTTTGACATTTTCCCAGTTGAGTGTTACTCTTTAAATGCCCCTCTTTCGCTTTCCTACTTATTCCTTCATTTACTCTAACACACTTTTATTTGCTATATTGTGAATAGTTACAGCTAAAGGGTGTTGTTACTCACAAAATGCAGCGAAGTATATTCATGATACAGTAAGGCTTTAAGTGTCTTACTGTTTTTATAAAAACTATTTTATTACTTTGTAATTATTATTTATTATTACTACAACACTACATAAAATATAGCGATTACATTTTCATTGAAGCACATTTATTACGACACTGTCTCTACCATGTAAACTAAGGTTGAAATCAACAGTGGCCTCTATAAGTGATCTGTAGTATATGATCGTTTATTTCTTTAAATACATTTATTACTTGAGTCTTTAACTTTCCATCTACATCATGTCTCTTTCATCAATGTAACAGTCTTTAAAAAAGAAACAGCCAACCATCCAAGTCAATGTTCACCTGGTGTTCTGTGACTCAGAGGGTGAGTTCTACTCAAGTGAGCTTCACTATGCCCTACTCACTCCAAGGGGCAAATCATCTGAAATGAGTTCTTTAAAATAAATCTAGTATCATGTGTTTACTATTGCCACAATTACTTTCTTAACATGACCACTGTATTTACACTTTGCTAACAGCCTTGTGGATAGCATGTTTGTAGAGGGATTCAGTAGATTCATTTTATTTTAAATGACCCTACGAGTAGTGTTCCCTTCATGCAGTTTCAAATATGTGTGCAGAAATTAGATTAGAAATTTTACCCGTGTAAAAGACAAAAAAACAACACATGAATTGCTAGTTGGAGGTTGGCTGTTCCTTCAACCCTTTATCAATCCATCCTATCAAACTCTAATCTTTTCAGCCATCAATACATCCAGCCATTTACTGACTCAGTGCATCACTCATTTCAACCACCTCTCCGCAAATACCTTTCTCCAGTTCAACGGGGAACAGGTCCAGCCTTTCCACACGTTTCTCCAGCTCATATTCAGCAGAGGCAGCCATGGGGTCCACGTCATCATTCCTCCTGTCATAGTCCTCGTTACAATAGGTTGTGAACACCTGAAAATTTGATCATAACCACATGTTTGCTTCAGAAACAAGCTTTTCATTCATGTAATAAAGTAAACATTTTTTCATTCCCTTTTCAGAACATGTAAATACTCCACTGCTTATTGATTCACTTCAATATTTTGAATAATAAATTCAATAGGAGAATATATTACACAACAGCCAGATACACTTTCCAGATTCCAGATTCAGCTCTAAACAAGTATCTGACTTTGATTCAGAATCAGACCTTGAACCAAACCCGGAATAAGGATTGCATTGCTTGTGATTATACACAGATTGTTCTGAATAATGTTAAGACATAAATATCAATAATATTAACCAGTTCACCACTGTTAGATTTTGCTGTATTTGGCTGAGCAGTAGTTTGGGTGGCTCGCCAATGTACTAGATTTCGCTAATGCATAAAATAAGTAAGCTTGGCCAAAGTTCTTGTGGGGAGAAGAATTTATCGAAGCAAGCAGTGTAGCAGTTCTTCAGCAGCGATGTTAGCATGTCATCCTTCAAACAATCTTAACCCTTGTAAGGGTCCTAGCTTCTTCCTAGTTTCTTCCAAAGTTCTCCATGGCTTCTGTGAGACAGAACTTTATACCTAAAGACAAATGGCTAGAAACAACAGATACTGTCAGGACCTCCCGCTGGAGACCCTGCAATCTGCAATAAGTTCCCGAGGAGTACTGTTCTTTTGTTATTCTAAATGTGTTGACCATTTGGTTCACACTTTTACAGACAGTTCCTGTTAACTGCATCTGGGACGCAGTCACAATGTAAATGCGTCTGACTAAAGATACACATACTCTTTCACCGCCTTCATTTAATGACATTGACTGATGCTGATCTCCTAAATAATATAGTTAGTCTTAAAGAACTAATTTTCTACATTTTCTGAATAAGAGCTTACATTTACATTTACTCTCCATCAGTTCTCACAATGATTTGGCCTGCTGATTTTTCTACGATTTCCCATGTTTTCATGACTGGGTCCCCCTATAACCTCTGTACACTCCCCTCAAATGTTTTTTTTTCTTTTCTTTTTGTCTGATCACTTCGAAAAGTAATGGCACACTTATACTCAACAAGCTGCAGAATTTGAGATATCATTCATGTCTGTACCACAAATGGTACATGCAGACGATTACACAAGTTAAACAATTTCATCCTTATTGATATGGGTTTCAAATCAGGGAAGCTTTCTCTGGGCTAATAATTATGTTTTTGGCCATGTAAAGAGCACAAGTCTATGACATTGCTGAGGCAACAACTGGCACCTTTTTAGCCATTACTATTAATACAACCATGTTTTTCTCTGTTTCAGAGCAACGTTATACTTCCCTGTAAAGCTCCAAGTTTTATAACCAATAATTTACAAATCCACAACAGTTCTTTTTTGTAATTTTCTGGCTGATCATTCTTCCAGAACAGACTGAACTGACTGAATTCAAATACTTGTCTCTTGCTGTTTACTGACATTTTAAGTGTTGCATGCTGTTTGATTGTAAACGTAACTTTATCTACAGACTGATGCACTGACTATGGAATTGAAGTGGCTTTCTATTGAAAGCAAAGCTGTGTGGGCAGAGCAGGTGTGCCCACTTCACAGCAGCTCTTGAGGCTTTACTGCTAGTTTTATATAATCTTTTTAATGTGGGTGCAGGCTCCAACTTAACCTGGCCTGAACACACATGCATGTTTTAAATTTACACTGTTAATGTGAAATGCTCTAGGAGACCATGTTTTATACACAGCATGTAAATGCCCATTTTACTTTTGTATTGCAGCCTTCTTGGGTATCTTCTTTTGGCCAAACATTGCAATTGTCCTCCACAGAGAAGGTAACACCAGAATGCATTATGAGAAGCTTAGTCTAAAAGATGGCAGACAAACCCAAATAGAATTTTTAGGCATTATAAATATACTTTTAATTAACTAAAGCCTGGAATGTATTGACAAATGATAGTTTGCACCATATTTGTGTGTGCTGTGCATTTTTATGAAAAGAATTTCCTGTCTGGTTGACTCCACCAAGCCCTTTTTTTTGGCCACCTGTCATATAGAGACTACTTTTAAGAATCCAATCAATTCCCAATGGATAAAATCAAGTCCTGCCCTACTTTTTCCCTTGAATATGCTGTTTCAGTCACACACAAGTCACATTACAGAAGTAAAATGTACTATGAATGGCGTTTCCTGTTATGTAATGAAATAAAAATAACACCAGACCGTCTTTATTCCCCAGTGCCAGACACCCACCATCATCCTAAATCCTCATCCCTAAATTCCACCCACTCATGTCCTGCCACAGGCCTCCCACTGTTAGCAGCACATCCCACATTAAACACAACCCCTGAGAGAAAAATTGTGCTTTACTCCC
>JAUZSZ010000114.1:7939734-7956832 GCA_034780575.1 Labeobarbus marequensis | reverse complement strand
ATCCTGAAGGAACATATAACTCACATGGAGAAGGACCAACTCAACAACCACCAATCAGAGCTCACTTCCTTCTTCCTGTCTGCTCTTGATTTCCGTGCCCAGCATTGCCAGGTACTTACATGCGCCTGTTTCAATGTGTTCTTTTTTTCAATAAGTGCACTTACTGATGATTACCGATGTATCTTTATTGTTTAATAGGGAGATCTGAAGAAGACTGGTGAGATCGAGGGCTATGTTATTGACTGTCTACTAGTGATGGTTATGAAACTTTCAGAAGTCACCTTCAGACCTCTCTTCTTTAAGGTAAGCTTCTGTTGTATAGTGAGAAAAAAAGACTTCCTCCAGTAAGACAGATATCTTGTTTTTAGGTTGATAAATAATAATAGTGATGTGCTCTTTCAAACCATTGCTTTATGAAACATCATAATCTCTGTGAATCGCGCAAGTCTCTAAGGTTTTCTTGGACCAGTTTTATAATGTAGACACATTAATGCTACATTTGTATATTAAAAAAAAAGGAATCAAGTAGTTAATTCTCACTTGTTAGCCTGATTAGTTACATGTTCCATAAAACACAAAACAAGCCTTAAAAATTAATACAACATATATTATACAGACATTGAATGTTTAATGGTGTTTGGTGATTTCTAGATTTGTATATCTAGAAAACATTTTGCGAAGCAGTTGATTCAGTTTCAAAAGCTAAATTTATCCCATTACTAAATATGTCAAATAGTACACTAATTGTTAAAAAAAAGTACATAGTATTAACATGGAATTCACTAAACAAACTTTCGAGTCTGAGCTTTCAAATTTAGTTAATTCTATTACAAATTTCAAATAATGTTGTATTTGGCAAATAATAAATGTTGTCTTAAATGTGACATGAAACGGTATCTTTACAGAGGAGCATTTTGCTAAATATATACACTATATTACAGATTCATTATATTTTCACTTGTTAGTGATTCTCATTTTAACCTTTAATATTAATGTACCAACTGGTAGGGTTCCTCGTATAGTTTACAGCATTATTTGAGAGACTGTACCTATATAGGACCTTGAACTGAATTGAATGAAGAGCTTCTGAACTGAAATTGTAATATTTTCTGTGGTTTTGTGGGCATGGTGATAGCTAATAAACTGTTTGAATAATCAGTTGAAAACTAATTCTTTGTTGCCAAAATGCTCAGTATATACTTTGGGAATTAATTTTCTATTAGGAACAAAATGGATGCTGATTGGATCTTTTTTTTTTTTTCTTCATTCTTCTGCAGTTGTTTGACTGGCCAAAGATGGATGGTGTGTCTAAAAACCGCCTGTTGACGTTCTACAGACTGTCAGACAGTATAGCCAACAAACTTAAAGGACTGTTTGTGTTGTTTGCTGGGCAGTTGGTCAAACCCATCTCTGAACTGCTGCATCAGCTCAACATTTCCCACACAGGTAGTCTGCACATATCAGTATGTTTGAATGAAGTTCCGAATACACCTGTAATGCCTCACCATTAAACTGTGCCAATACTGACATGATCAGTTCATGCAAAGAAATATGGAGTAGAATGTTTTGAGATTTAGAAATAAAAATATAATATTCCAGTAATTTTTCTTTAATTTTTTTTTTTTTTACTGATGTCATTTACTTCAACTTCCACCCCATCTGCCCATAGAAAAACCCTTCTTCGATTCAGATGATGATGAGGAGGAGGAGGATTCAGATGATGATGATGATGAAGACAATGTGACAAAGAGCAGCCTGCTGCTGCAGCATGTGTTGGACTGCCTCCATAAAATCTTCCTCTATGATACTCAGCGCTTCCTCAGTAAGGAGAGGGCTGATGCGCTTCTCGGGCCCCTGGTGGATCAGGTCAGTATGGCACATAAACTGAATGCGTCAAGAACTACGATCTATTCCCCATTTATGTTATTACTGTGCAGTAAGTTATTAAATAAGCAAAGTTATTGGATAATCTGTTGGCATATTCTTTAGTTCAGATTGGGGACTTAAAGTAAAAAAATATATATCTAGATGGTGCAGCTTTCCTGAGATCATGAAAAGTTAAAAAAAAAAACTTGAAAGGTCTTTTCTTACTAAAGTAATATAGTAGTTTTGTTTGACCGTAACAAAATAGAGGTCAGGGAGGCGTGACCAAGTGTTTCTCAACCCTGTTCCTGGAGGCACAACAAACGTACACATATTGGATGTCTCCCTAATCAAACACACCCGATTTATCTCATTAGTAGATATGCCAGAACCTGCCCACTGTTGGTGTGCCTCAAGGACCAGAGTTGGTGTAACACTGGTGTAACCAATATGCGGGAACTAAGGGTGGAACAAGTCTATGAACTTATATCTATTTGCGCAATTTAAAACACAGTATTGCATTAAACCATCAGTTGTCAAAATTGCCATTAAAACCCAAGATAAACTTTAAAACACTGCAGTCTTCACTGTGTTTATTAAATATACATTTGTTCTTATTAAAGCCACTTAAGTTATTCAGTCAAGAACCATTTTCTCTGTCTTTTGTTGTTTGATTAACGTCAATGGCATGTTGTCAAATGGAATAACCCATAACATTTAACAAAAGTTAACATTTTCATGGTTCAAATAAATAAATAAATGTTTGGAAACTTAGATTTTATTACCTCTTACATGTTTACACCAATTGACTTATTTTTTTTATAGTTGTTAGATCAAAACTGTGTATTATATTAATGATATAAAAGTTTTTCCTGTCATTGTGGCATCTAATAATGTTTTTTTTTAATTTGTGTGTGAAGTTGGAGAACATGCTAGGAGGCGACAAGATCTATAAGAGCCACATTACAAAGCATTTGGTGCCCTGTATCGGCCAGTTTGCTGTTGCCATGGGAGATGACTCGCAGTGGAAAGTTCTCAATTATCAGATTCTGCTCAAGACGCGACACAGTTCACCCAAGGTATGTACCTGAACCAAGGTTTATACCTGAAGGTATAAACATACAGAGATAGAGCTGAAGTGATGTGCTATTAGTGTATGTAGTACCATTTTAAAGGGCCCAAAATTCAATTATTCAATTATTTTTTTATTTTTGAATAGAACAATGCTAAAAGCTGATTAAATTTGAAAGAATGCATTGTAACAGGCTACAGATGAAATCCTGAGAAGGAACATTGCTGATAAATCTTTTATGATGTTTAATTAAGGTGGTTAATCCCTGTGTGTGTGTGTGTGTGTGTGTGTGTGTGTGTGTGTGTGTGTGTGTGTGTGTGTGTGTGTGTGAGAGAGAGAGAGAGAAATTTTAGTATGCAGAGATGGGCAGTATTTGAAATACATGTATTTGAAATACAAAATACTATTTTGTTTTTAAATACTTTTTTGCTTTTAAATACATTTAATCTTAGTATTTTTGTATTTTCAAAATACATTAGGTACTTTGCCAGTCAGCCTACTGATTTCCTGCAGGGATGGGGAGTATTTCAGATATATATATTTGAAATACTATTTTGTATTTAAATACCTTTGGAAAAAGTCAAATGTATTTTGTATTTAAATGCATTCAATCTTAGTATTTTTAGTATTTAAAGTATTTATAGTATTTTGTATTTCAAATACATGTATTTCAAATACTGCCCATCCCTGTATGTATATACAATTGCCGCATATTCACACTGAATTAAACAGTTACAAATTAAGGACTGATTGCTTGTGATATTCCTCATTTGTAAGTCACTTTAGATAAAGAACCTGCTAAATGAATAAATTTAAACCGGTGTGCAAAAGACCAGTGCTCATAAACACTAACTGAGGAATTACAGTTTGATTTGAATTCATCTACGTGTATTAATTGACTAATTCTTAACCTATATGTTGTACCGTATTGCATGCACGTATTGTACCGTGCATGAATTGTCAGGGTGAATTGTAATGAACTTTGTTGCGCCATCTTGAGGCTGTGGGTGAAATAACCTTGGCATCTTATCCAGGATCTAAAATTAACACTCTGCAAGTGCCAAGTAAGAGTAAAAATTGGTGTTGACGAGTATATGAAGTGGTGATACTTGCCAGCCAGGCAATCACTGGCCATGTTTCAGAGTGAAGGGTGACATTGTGTTCATTTACACGCAAGGAACTCATGATCCAGTTTTTCCAGTACCAACCCTCTTCACAAATTTGTAATGAGAATTGTTCATAAATCATCAAAGCAGCAGATTTGAGGTTTTACACCAAACTAAAAGCTCTAGTTTAACATTTAAAAGCAAAGAAATAAATATTAGTAGGCTATTGTCATTTTAATGTTGTTCTGTAAAGTAAAATTATTATTATTTTATAGTCATATTGAAATTGAGGAAAACATGTTTTTCCTTTTGCTTGTTCCATAGCTGATCACATGTCTGATTATGTGAATGTCCTGCATTATGAAGGCAGAGTTTGTGGGAATGATTAAAATTAGTGCCCTTAATATCTTAATTTTTCTCTAATATGTGGATTGATTTCCCTTTGTGTAAATGTATTTTAAATACAGAAGTGAAAATAAATGACCATGTTTGCCTTTTTGTACAGGTGCGTTTCTCTGCACTTGTCATGCTGCTGGAGTTAGCAAGCAAGCTAAGAGAGAACTACATGGTTCTTCTGCCAGAGACTATCCCATTTCTGGCTGAGCTTATGGAGGGTAAGAACTTTGTCAATATTTAATCAAATGGGCACACATGATTTTGTAAATAAAGTACACTGTTACCTAGTGTTATCTTTGTTGTTGCTTTGAGCCTTGTCACATTTTTAGAGTACTTAAATCTGTTTCTTTAACAATCAAAAATATTCCAGAATTTAGAATTTAGTTATTCTGCCTCCTTGTTTCACAGATGAATGTGAGGAAGTGGAGCAGCAGGCGCAGAAGGTCATTCATGAAATGGAGACTATCATTGGTGAACCACTGCAAAGCTACTTTTAATGCCACCTGGGACTGATTTCACACCATCACAGACACTTCTTACACCCTTTAAGCATGCATTCATCATCCTTGTATAATATTTAGAGATGAACTGCTCTGCTGGAACATGTGTCAATCTGCCCAAAAGTTCCACTTGCACAGCTTATCACCGACCTGTCCTACCTTTGTGTCCATGTATATATAAAGTATATATAAATTTAAAAATCCACACATTTTAAAAGCCAAAAATCACTGGATTACACATGCTTTGGCAGTAGGGTTGTATAAAAACGACACACATGATGTTTAAATGTGTCAGTTGTTTTTAAAAAGAAATGATTTTATATTGAATTGTCTAGTGCATACTGATGCACCTCTCTGGAATCTCAATATCATAAAAAGATGAGTCTGGAAAATGTGTGTGTGTGTTTGGTTGAGAAAAATGAAAAGGGTCTAATGAAAGGAGGTTTTCAACACTTTTTGATTTTTAACAATACAGTTTTAATAGGCTACTACTCTTTGAACAAGTTTGCGGCATATATGCGATACCAGTGATTTTAAATCAGTTCAGATCTGAGCCCAATTGTGCCCTAAAGAGAGCAGCCTGGAAAATGGAGTGCAGCTGGAAAAAAAAAAACTATAAGTATTTCGAATTGTGTAGAAGGATAGGGTTTCTGCCTGTAAAAAGGCCTTAAGAACTGCTAGATCTGTTTACCTTTTGAATCTTTTAGAAGAAAACAAGCAAACAACCATATGTATTATTTATTTGATACAGTGGCTAAATTAACGTGAAATTGAGCTTCACGTTAAGACATTTCCCAACACCATAGCAGGAAGATTACAAAATTGATATTACAAAGAGAAAATTATAACTATGTAACCATCTGCTACAGTGTCACATCAGACAGTGCACTACAGTCCCCCTGAGGAACAAATCCATTTATTCTTGGCTATAGGAGAAAAAGAACTGTCTGAATTTATTAAATCATCAAAATCGACATGTGACTTAAACCCTATACTGACTAAACTACTGAAAGAGAAGCTTCCAGAAGTCAAAGATCCTCTTCTTAACAATATTAATTCATCGATGCCATTAGGATATGTATCATTTTATGTCCCATTTTTCAAGCTGGCTGTAATTAAGCCTCTTATTAAAAAACAAAAAAACAAAAAAAAAAACAACACAGCTTGAGCATAGAAAATTAGTTTACTACAGACCAATCTCAAATCTCCCTTTTCTTTCAAAAATTCTAAAAAGCAGAGTCCTCACGACTGTTCTTTCTTAGAAAGACATGGTACCTGGAAAGATTTACAGACAGGATTTATGCCAAATCATAGTAGTGCTCTCATTTATTACCTTTTACAATATCAACCAATTTTTGGTGGCATCTCTCTATTAGTACTGTGGACCTCAGTGCTGCATTTGACACAGTCGAGCAAAACATTCTTTTGAATTATGTTGCCATTAGTGGAATTGCGTGGCATAGTTCAAATTGTGCTTAATTGACTGTTATCAGTTTGTAGCTGTAAATGATGAGGTATCATATCAATCACAAGTTCAATATGGAGTACCGCAAGGCTCAGTACTAGGACCTTTGCTTCTCACCCTGTACATGCTACCCTTGGAATATATAAGAAAACATGGCATTAGTATTCACTGTTTTGCTGATGATACTCATCTCTATATTTCCCTACGGCCTGTTAAAAAAATAAACTCTAAAGGCCAAAAACGTTCACACATAATAACCTAGAATACTCTCTAACACTTAATGGCTGCTCTATCAAGGCTTCATTCTCAGTTAGAAATTAATCTTTCATTTGAAAGCCACATCTCCAGCATTTGTAAAACTCAATTTTTCCATCTTAATAAGTATGTCTAAATTGCAACATATGCTCTCAATGTCAGATGCAGAAAAGTTAATTCATGCATTCATGACCTCAAGGCTAGATTATTGTAATACTTTACTGGGTGGTTGCCCTGCATACTTAATAAACAAACTCCAGCTGGTGCAAAATACAGCAGCTAGAGTTCTCACTAGAACCAAAATGTATGACCCTGCTGATTACTTAGAAAGATTTAAATGGTTTAGCTCCTCACTACTTGAGCAAGCTGTTATCGCATTGTAGTCCTTCACACATATTGCCGTCTCAAAATTCTGACCAGTTGATAAAACCTAAATATAAAAATTGACTGCAGGCAGTAGATCCTTTTCCAATTGAGCACCCAAATCTGTATCCAGACCAGATGGTGGACCTGTACCTATTGATGACCACAACAGCCCTAAATGCCAGCAGAGACCACAAGACAATCCCTAGAGACCGATCCCCTGTAAAGACCTCATTGACATGACAGCCGTCAGCACAGAATATTCTAAATGATACCAATCCATAATATGACTTGCGATGCAGCTTGGAATTAAACCAAACCATGTTGATTCATTTGGCCAGAGGAGAACTGGTCCACTGATTGAGCCTGGTTTCTCTCAAGGTTTTTTTTCTTTCTCTATTTCTGTCCTTGCCAGTGTCACCTCTGGCTTGCTTAGTTGGGGACACTTCATATTAAGCAATTATTAAATTGACTGACACTATTGCATGAGAACTGAACTGAGCTGGATGATGACATTACAGGGCTGCTTTGCAGCTGGAGTGATCTCATTTCCTAACTGATGATCTTACACAGTTTTTGAACAGAACTGAATCAGCAATGAACAATTGCTCTCTGTTTGCATCGTTGAATCAATTTTTCCTTTTATCCTTGTAAAGCTGCTTTGAAACAATCTGTATTGTATAAAGTGCTATATAAATAAAAGTTACTTGACTTCACATGCAATGGGTCACTGTACAGTATACTTGTAAGTGTAATTATATAACCATGATTAAATTTAAAAAAAAAAACATTTTTTTCAATTTAACAAAAAAAACATTTATTCACTTTTAAATGAAATGCATCTTAATTGAAATAATATACTAAAAACCTAATTTCAGCTCGTTGTGTAGACAGCATTTCTCATTTTCATTGTTTAACCTGATTTACTAAACCAAAATAAAAATAAACTAAACAAAAATAAAATAAAAAACTGCCATAACAGACAACAGAGTAACTAAATATAAATAAATGTAACTAAAATTAAAATAAAAAATAGAAAAATAAAAACTAATTCATAATATCTAAATAGAAATATTGTATTGAATGTCTTAATATAAGAATAATAACCCTTAATATTAACAGAAATGGCGAATTAAAGACGAGTTAAATATAATATTATATAACATAGATATGTAGAATTTCTTGATCCTTTAGAAGTTTATATTTTCTTATGCGCTTTTTAAGTTAATGAACCACTTCGTATGCAAATTAGCCCATGGCGTCATCTAATGACTGCGTGTCGTCACACATCCAGTAATCTGCTTTGATTTTAGAGCCGCTCATTCTAGACTCCTGCTGGATAAATAATAACAGTGATGAAGAGCTTCAGCGGATTACGAGCCGCTTTTCACATATTCAGAAGAGACCTCCATCAGCATCACTGTGTGAGAATAATAGGTGCACCTTTTTCTAAAGCACAGGTGAGATATAAAGCAATGGACCAATACCATACTGCACCATGCATGGATTTATATGCAAACATATGTATATATACATATGTTTGCATATAAATCCATGCATGGTGCAGTATGGTATTGGTCCATTGCTTTATATCTCACCTGTGCTTTAGAAAAAGGTGCACCTATTATTCTCACACAGTGATGCTGATGGAGGTCTCTTCTGAATATGTGAAAAGCGGCTCGTAATCCGCTGAAGCTCTTCATCACTGTTATTATTTATCCAGCAGGAGTCTAGAATGAGCGGCTCTAAAATCAAAGCAGATTACTGGATGTGTGACGACACGCAGTCATTAGATGACGCCATGGGCTAATTTGCATACGAAGTGGTTCATTAACTTAAAAAGCGCATAAGAAAATATAAACTTCTAAAGGATCAAGAAATTCTACATATCTATGTTATATAATATTATATTTAACTCGTCTTTAATTCGCCATTTCTGTTAATATTAAGGGTTATTATTCTTATATTAAGACATTCAATACAATATTTCTATTTAGATATTATGAATTAGTTTTTATTTTTCTATTTTTTATTTTAATTTTAGTTACATTTATTTATATTTAGTTACTCTGTTGTCTGTTATGGCAGTTTTTTATTTTATTTTTGTTTAGTTTATTTTTATTTTGGTTTAGTAAATCAGGTTAAACAATGAAAATGAGAAATGCTGTCTACACAACGAGCTGAAATTAGGTTTTTAGTATATTATTTCAATTAAGATGCATTTCATTTAAAAGTGAATAAATGTTTTTTTTGTTAAATTGAAAAAAATGTTTTTTTTTTTAAATTTAATCATGGTTATATAATTACACTTACAAGTATACTGTACAGTGACCCATTGCATGTGAAGTCAAGTAACTTTTATTTATATAGCACTTTATACAATACAGATTGTTTCAAAGCAGCTTTACAAGGATAAAAGGAAAAATTGATTCAACGATGCAAACAGAGAGCAATTGTTCATTGCTGATTCAGTTCTGTTCAAAAACTGTGTAAGATCATCAGTTAGGAAATGAGATCACTCCAGCTGCAAAGCAGCCCTGTAATGTCATCATCCAGCTCAGTTCAGTTCTCATGCAATAGTGTCAGTCAATTTAATAATTGCTTAATATGAAGTGTCCCCAACTAAGCAAGCCAGAGGTGACACTGGCAAGGACAGAAATAGAGAAAGAAAAAAAACCTTGAGAGAAACCAGGCTCAATCAGTGGACCAGTTCTCCTCTGGCCAAATGAATCAACATGGTTTGGTTTAATTCCAAGCTGCATCGCAAGTCATATTATGGATTGGTATCATTTAGAATATTCTGTGCTGACGGCTGTCATGTCAATGAGGTCTTTACAGGGGATCGGTCTCTAGGGATTGTCTTGTGGTCTCTGCTGGCATTTAGGGCTGTTGTGGTCATCAATAGGTACAGGTCCACCATCTGGTCTGGATACAGATTTGGGTGCTCAATTGGAAAAGGATCTACTGCCTGCAGTCAATTTTTATATTTAGGTTTTATCAACTGGTCAGAATTTTGAGACGGCAATATGTGTGAAGGACTACAATGCGATAACAGCTTGCTCAAGTAGTGAGGAGCTAAACCATTTAAATCTTTCTAAGTAATCAGCAGGGTCATACATTTTGGTTCTAGTGAGAACTCTAGCTGCTGTATTTTGCACCAGCTGGAGTTTGTTTATTAAGTATGCAGGGCAACCACCCAGTAAAGTATTACAATAATCTAGCCTTGAGGTCATGAATGCATGAATTAACTTTTCTGCATCTGACATTGAGAGCATATGTTGCAATTTAGACATACTTATTAAGATGGAAAAATTGAGTTTTACAAATGCTGGAGATGTGGCTTTCAAATGAAAGATTAATTTCTAACTGAGAATGAAGCCTTGATAGAGCAGCCATTAAGTGTTAGAGAGTATTCTAGGTTATTATGTGTGAACGTTTTTGGCCTTTAGAGTTTATTTTTTTAACAGGCCGTAGGGAAATATAGAGATGAGTATCATCAGCAAAACAGTGAATACTAATGCCATGTTTTCTTATATATTCCAAGGGTAGCATGTACAGGGTGAGAAGCAAAGGTCCTAGTACTGAGCCTTGCGGTACTCCATATTGAACTTGTGATTGATATGATACCTCATCATTTACAGCTACAAACTGATAACAGTCAATTAAGCACAATTTGAACTATGCCACGCAATTCCACTAATGGCAACATAATTCAAAAGAATGTTTTGCTCGACTGTGTCAAATGCAGCACTGAGGTCCACAGTACTAATAGAGAGATGCCACCAAAAATTGGTTGATATTGTAAAAGGTAATAAATGAGAGCACTACTATGATTTGGCATAAATCCTGTCTGTAAATCTTTCCAGGTACCATGTCTTTCTAAGAAAGAACAGTCGTGAGGACTCTGCTTTTTAGAATTTTTGAAAGAAAAGGGAGATTTGAGATTGGTCTGTAGTAAACTAATTTTCTATGCTCAAGCTGTGTTGTTTTTTTTTTTGTTTTTTTGTTTTTTAATAAGAGGCTTAATTACAGCCAGCTTGAAAAATGGGACATAAAATGATACATATCCTAATGGCATCGATGAATTAATATTGTTAAGAAGAGGATCTTTGACTTCTGGAAGCTTCTCTTTCAGTAGTTTAGTCAGTATAGGGTTTAAGTCACATGTCGATTTTGATGATTTAATAAATTCAGACAGTTCTTTTTCTCCTATAGCCAAGAATAAATGGATTTGTTCCTCAGGGGGACTGTAGTGCACTGTCTGATGTGACACTGTAGCAGATGGTTACATAGTTATAATTTTCTCTTTGTAATATCAATTTTGTAATCTTCCTGCTATGGTGTTGGGAAATGTCTTAACGTGAAGCTCAATTTCACGTTAATTTAGCCACTGTATCAAATAAATAATACATATGGTTGTTTGCTTGTTTTCTTCTAAAAGATTCAAAAGGTAAACAGATCTAGCAGTTCTTAAGGCCTTTTTACAGGCAGAAACCCTATCCTTCTACACAATTCGAAATACTTATAGTTTTTTTTTTTCCAGCTGCACTCCATTTTCCAGGCTGCTCTCTTTAGGGCACAATTGGGCTCAGATCTGAACTGATTTAAAATCACTGGTATCGCATATATGCCGCAAACTTGTTCAAAGAGTAGTAGCCTATTAAAACTGTATTGTTAAAAATCAAAAAGTGTTGAAAACCTCCTTTCATTAGACCCTTTTCATTTTTCTCAACCAAACACACACACACATTTTCCAGACTCATCTTTTTATGATATTGAGATTCCAGAGAGGTGCATCAGTATGCACTAGACAATTCAATATAAAATCATTTCTTTTTAAAAACAACTGACACATTTAAACATCATGTGTGTCGTTTTTATACAACCCTACTGCCAAAGCATGTGTAATCCAGTGATTTTTGGCTTTTAAAATGTGTGGATTTTTAAATTTATATATACTTTATATATACATGGACACAAAGGTAGGACAGGTCGGTGATAAGCTGTGCAAGTGGAACTTTTGGGCAGATTGACACATGTTCCAGCAGAGCAGTTCATCTCTAAATATTATACAAGGATGATGAATGCATGCTTAAAGGGTGTAAGAAGTGTCTGTGATGGTGTGAAATCAGTCCCAGGTGGCATTAAAAGTAGCTTTGCAGTGGTTCACCAATGATAGTCTCCATTTCATGAATGACCTTCTGCGCCTGCTGCTCCACTTCCTCACATTCATCTGTGAAACAAGGAGGCAGAATAACTAAATTCTAAATTCTGGAATATTTTTGATTGTTAAAGAAACAGATTTAAGTACTCTAAAAATGTGACAAGGCTCAAAGCAACAACAAAGATAACACTAGGTAACAGTGTACTTTATTTACAAAATCATGTGTGCCCATTTGATTAAATATTGACAAAGTTCTTACCCTCCATAAGCTCAGCCAGAAATGGGATAGTCTCTGGCAGAAGAACCATGTAGTTCTCTCTTAGCTTGCTTGCTAACTCCAGCAGCATGACAAGTGCAGAGAAACGCACCTGTACAAAAAGGCAAACATGGTCATTTATTTTCACTTCTGTATTTAAAATACATTTACACAAAGGGAAATCAATCCACATATTAGAGAAAAATTAAGATATTAAGGGCACTAATTTTAATCATTCCCACAAACTCTGCCTTCATAATGCAGGACATTCACATAATCAGACATGTGATCAGCTATGGAACAAGCAAAAGGAAAAACATGTTTTCCTCAATTTCAATATGACTATAAAATAATAATAATTTTACTTTACAGAACAACATTAAAATGACAATAGCCTACTAATATTTATTTCTTTGCTTTTAAATGTTAAACTAGAGCTTTTAGTTTGGTGTAAAACCTCAAATCTGCTGCTTTGATGATTTATGAACAATTCTCATTACAAATTTGTGAAGAGGGTTGGTACTGGAAAAACTGGATCATGAGTTCCTTGCGTGTAAATGAACACAATGTCACCCTTCACTCTGAAACATGGCCAGTGATTGCCTGGCTGGCAAGTATCACCACTTCATATACTCGTCAACACCAATTTTTACTCTTACTTGGCACTTGCAGAGTGTTAATTTTAGATCCTGGATAAGATGCCAAGGTTATTTCACCCACAGCCTCAAGATGGCGCAACAAAGTTCATTACAATTCACCCTGACAATTCATGCACGGTACAATACGTGCATGCAATACGGTACAACATATAGGTTAAGAATTAGTCAATTAATACACGTAGATGAATTCAAATCAAACTGTAATTCCTCAGTTAGTGTTTATGAGCACTGGTCTTTTGCACACCGGTTTAAATTTATTCATTTAGCAGGTTCTTTATCTAAAGTGACTTACAAATGAGGAATATCACAAGCAATCAGTCCTTAATTTGTAACTGTTTAATTCAGTGTGAATATGCGGCAATTGTATATACATACAGGGATGGGCAGTATTTGAAATACATGTATTTGAAATACAAAATACTATAAATACTTTAAATACTAAAAATACTAAGATTGAATGCATTTAAATACAAAATACATTTGACTTTTTCCAAAGGTATTTAAATACAAAATAGTATTTCAAATATATATATCTGAAATACTCCCCATCCCTGCAGGAAATCAGTAGGCTGACTGGCAAAGTACCTAATGTATTTTGAAAATACAAAAATACTAAGATTAAATGTATTTAAAAGCAAAAAAGTATTTAAAAACAAAATAGTATTTTGTATTTCAAATACATGTATTTCAAATACTGCCCATCTCTGCATACTAAAATTTCTCTCTCTCTCTCTCACACACACACACACACACACACACACACACACACACACACACACACACACACACACACACACAGGGATTAACCACCTTAATTAAACATCATAAAAGATTTATCAGCAATGTTCCTTCTCAGGATTTCATCTGTAGCCTGTTACAATGCATTCTTTCAAATTTAATCAGCTTTTAGCATTGTTCTATTCAAAAATAAAAAAATAATTGAATAATTGAATTTTGGGCCCTTTAAAATGGTACTACATACACTAATAGCACATCACTTCAGCTCTATCTCTGTATGTTTATACCTTCAGGTATAAACCTTGGTTCAGGTACATACCTTGGGTGAACTGTGTCGCGTCTTGAGCAGAATCTGATAATTGAGAACTTTCCACTGCGAGTCATCTCCCATGGCAACAGCAAACTGGCCGATACAGGGCACCAAATGCTTTGTAATGTGGCTCTTATAGATCTTGTCGCCTCCTAGCATGTTCTCCAACTTCACACACAAATTAAAAAAAAACATTATTAGATGCCACAATGACAGGAAAAACTTTTATATCATTAATATAATACACAGTTTTGATCTAACAACTATAAAAAAAATAAGTCAATTGGTGTAAACATGTAAGAGGTAATAAAATCTAAGTTTCCAAACATTTATTTATTTATTTGAACCATGAAAATGTTAACTTTTGTTAAATGTTATGGGTTATTCCATTTGACAACATGCCATTGACGTTAATCAAACAACAAAAGACAGAGAAAATGGTTCTTGACTGAATAACTTAAGTGGCTTTAATAAGAACAAATGTATATTTAATAAACACAGTGAAGACTGCAGTGTTTTAAAGTTTATCTTGGGTTTTAATGGCAATTTTGACAACTGATGGTTTAATGCAATACTGTGTTTTAAATTGCGCAAATAGATATAAGTTCATAGACTTGTTCCACCCTTAGTTCCCGCATATTGGTTACACCAGTGTTACACCAACTCTGGTCCTTGAGGCACACCAACAGTGGGCAGGTTCTGGCATATCTACTAATGAGATAAATCGGGTGTGTTTGATTAGGGAGACATCCAATATGTGTACGTTTGTTGTGCCTCCAGGAACAGGGTTGAGAAACACTTGGTCACGCCTCCCTGACCTCTATTTTGTTACGGTCAAACAAAACTACTATATTACTTTAGTAAGAAAAGACCTTTCAAGTTTTTTTTTTTAACTTTTCATGATCTCAGGAAAGCTGCACCATCTAGATATATATTTTTTTACTTTAAGTCCCCAATCTGAACTAAAGAATATGCCAACAGATTATCCAATAACTTTGCTTATTTAATAACTTACTGCACAGTAATAACATAAATGGGGAATAGATCGTAGTTCTTGACGCATTCAGTTTATGTGCCATACTGACCTGATCCACCAGGGGCCCGAGAAGCGCATCAGCCCTCTCCTTACTGAGGAAGCGCTGAGTATCATAGAGGAAGATTTTATGGAGGCAGTCCAACACATGCTGCAGCAGCAGGCTGCTCTTTGTCACATTGTCTTCATCATCATCATCATCTGAATCCTCCTCCTCCTCATCATCATCTGAATCGAAGAAGGGTTTTTCTATGGGCAGATGGGGTGGAAGTTGAAGTAAATGACATCAGTAAAAAAAAAAAAAATTAAAGAAAAATTACTGGAATATTATATTTTTATTTCTAAATCTCAAAACATTCTACTCCATATTTCTTTGCATGAACTGATCATGTCAGTATTGGCACAGTTTAATGGTGAGGCATTACAGGTGTATTCGGAACTTCATTCAAACATACTGATATGTGCAGACTACCTGTGTGGGAAATGTTGAGCTGATGCAGCAGTTCAGAGATGGGTTTGACCAACTGCCCAGCAAACAACACAAACAGTCCTTTAAGTTTGTTGGCTATACTGTCTGACAGTCTGTAGAACGTCAACAGGCGGTTTTTAGACACACCATCCATCTTTGGCCAGTCAAACAACTGCAGAAGAATGAAGAAAAAAAAAAAAAGATCCAATCAGCATCCATTTTGTTCCTAATAGAAAATTAATTCCCAAAGTATATACTGAGCATTTTGGCAACAAAGAATTAGTTTTCAACTGATTATTCAAACAGTTTATTAGCTATCACCATGCCCACAAAACCACAGAAAATATTACAATTTCAGTTCAGAAGCTCTTCATTCAATTCAGTTCAAGGTCCTATATAGGTACAGTCTCTCAAATAATGCTGTAAACTATACGAGGAACCCTACCAGTTGGTACATTAATATTAAAGGTTAAAATGAGAATCACTAACAAGTGAAAATATAATGAATCTGTAATATAGTGTATATATTTAGCAAAATGCTCCTCTGTAAAGATACCGTTTCATGTCACATTTAAGACAACATTTATTATTTGCCAAATACAACATTATTTGAAATTTGTAATAGAATTAACTAAATTTGAAAGCTCAGACTCGAAAGTTTGTTTAGTGAATTCCATGTTAATACTATGTACTTTTTTTTAACAATTAGTGTACTATTTGACATATTTAGTAATGGGATAAATTTAGCTTTTGAAACTGAATCAACTGCTTCGCAAAATGTTTTCTAGATATACAAATCTAGAAATCACCAAACACCATTAAACATTCAATGTCTGTATAATATATGTTGTATTAATTTTTAAGGCTTGTTTTGTGTTTTATGGAACATGTAACTAATCAGGCTAACAAGTGAGAATTAACTACTTGATTCCTTTTTTTTTAATATACAAATGTAGCATTAATGTGTCTACATTATAAAACTGGTCCAAGAAAACCTTAGAGACTTGCGCGATTCACAGAGATTATGATGTTTCATAAAGCAATGGTTTGAAAGAGCACATCACTATTATTATTTATCAACCTAAAAACAAGATATCTGTCTTACTGGAGGAAGTCTTTTTTTCTCACTATACAACAGAAGCTTACCTTAAAGAAGAGAGGTCTGAAGGTGACTTCTGAAAGTTTCATAACCATCACTAGTAGACAGTCAATAACATAGCCCTCGATCTCACCAGTCTTCTTCAGATCTCCCTATTAAACAATAAAGATACATCGGTAATCATCAGTAAGTGCACTTATTGAAAAAAAGAACACATTGAAACAGGCGCATGTAAGTACCTGGCAATGCTGGGCACGGAAATCAAGAGCAGACAGGAAGAAGGAAGTGAGCTCTGATTGGTGGTTGTTGAGTTGGTCCTTCTCCATGTGAGTTATATGTTCCTTCAGGAT
>JAUZSZ010000114.1:7728312-7744452 GCA_034780575.1 Labeobarbus marequensis | reverse complement strand
GATACTGAAATGAAACATAAATGAGAATTCAACTGAGCTGTGACATGACTGGGCGGTAAATGGTATCATATCGAGATTGCGATAAAATGTATGTCAATAACGATGATAAGCTCTGGACGTTTTAATCTAGCATCCTATCATACAGCAGAAATAAATGCAACAACAGCCAGTAAGTGCATGTGGCTAATAAGTATTTATGTGTTTTCTGCACGTCTCTGTGAATGAGTGCCGGGGTTGTGTCTATTACACAAACTGACGTGACGCTCACAGTGTTTTCAGCATCTGCCGTTTCAATATATGAGGACATGAACACATGAATTTGATCTTCTCAGAGCTGCTCTCAGAGTTACTTCACAAGTTTTACAACAGTATTTTTAAGGACTATCATACAACCAAGATATTTTTTCATCCATGTTTTGTTGTAAATTAATTTTTATATTTTCATTTGATTACATTTTAAATTTATTGTTCATAGACACATTTTAATAATACATTTGTATTCGATTATAAAACAGAATCCAAAATAAATAAATACATAAATAAAATGGAAACCACAGAATTTAGTGAAAAATAAAATGGATTTCATGTGGCCCTAAATTAAAAGGAAGCTTACTCTGTGGAGTTAAATTGTGAACAAACAAATTATGTTTACATTTATTCTCAAGGTCTAACAAACATGTGGAACGCATTTCCTTCACCGTTAATGGTAAATGTATTTGATAAATATTGATATTATATGATATATATAAAAAAAATATTTTAGTAGTACTTTTGGTTGTATCACCCATCCCTACTGTGAAAGTTTATACTTTTATTATAAATTATAATATAAATATAAATTATGGTATAAATTGCACTGTTTAATAATTTCTTTCCACTTTTGGTAGTGTAGTAATTTTAATAATAAATGCCTGTTTGTGGGTTTTGTTGTTGTTGTCTGTGTATGTTAATGTATTGACAGATATATTTTCTTATAATAATTGTGATATATTATGGGGATTCCCTTGAAAATTATATGGTACATCTCCCCAAAAAATAAATAAATATTTTTTTTCACACTACAAATCAGCAGCTTAGCACTGCAAGACTCCTTCAGGGTGTTTGTTTGCACTGTGGTGTTGTTGATCTCTCTAATCTGACGTTCTTGTTCACTATGTTTTTTTTGGGGGGGGGGGGTATCATGTTTGTTTGCTTGGTGTTGTGTTTGTTTGCTTGCATGTATTGTTTTGTACTTGTTTGCTCCGGTGTGATGTAATTTGTGCCGTGTTTGTTTGCAACGTTGTGTTGTGTTGTTGATGGCTCTGATCTGTTGTGTTGGTCCTGATAGCTCCGGTGTAGCGCGGTGTGTTTGCTCTGGTGTATTGTGCTGTCTGTTTTTCATTCTGGAGTGTATGTCAGTTCTCTCTCTCTTTCTCTCTCAGGGAGTGTCCTATAGATACCAATTACGTCCACTCAGGAAAAGACAGCGTGAAAGAGAAGTAGGGATGGAGCAGAATGAGTGGGAGGGAATAGGACAGCGAATGCACAGGAGGGAGAATGAGTGAGAGAGAGAGGGAAGACGGCAGACAGACAGAGAGAAATTAGAGGAGAGAGATTCCGTCTCTGAGTGTAATAGTCTCCTGCTGTCAGACTCTGAGGAACAAGAGAGAGAAAGAGTGAAGGAGAGAAATGGGAGGGAGATCATGGAGACGAAAGGATGTATAGTGACAGAACTGAGGGAAAGAGAGACCAAGAGAGGCAGAGTAGCATGCACAGAGCATAAAAGACTAAAGTGAAGAACTGAAGGGGAGAAACAATTGACAACTGTTTAAAAAGGAGGGATGAGAGATAGAGAGAGAGAGAGAGAAAGAGAGGTATTGCTGAGGAGAGCAGCGAATCCCTCCATTTAAAGTCTGATCGCAGTGAAGTGTGGTCTGCACAATGCAGCTCACTAAATATTTCATACTAGCCTGAGTGTAGGTTTATGTCCTGTATATGTGTGATTTGTGTGCGTATGTAAATGCTATCAGTTATGAATGAATACTAGGAACCATACTGTTCAATAATGCAGTGTGTGTTTGTGCAAGTGTGCTGTTATGTGGCATGAGAGAGAGTGTGTGTGTTGTTGTGAACCCTACATTTGAGTCTTTGTCCACTTTGACACGTACGTGCAGTCGTACATGAAGTGAGTGTGTGTGTGGTAATTATGAGAGAGGGGCTGCTTACAGTGAACGCTGCTTTGGTCTGTTGTGTGTGTGTGTGTATGTGTGTTTGGTTGAGAGCAGAGGGAGTCTTTGTGCTGCCGTCCGAAATAATTCCCATCATACTTCAGTTCTCTGAGAACAAAATAACTCTGATTCTAACTGAAAAGAGAAAGAGGGAGAGAGTATATTGATGTTTCTTCTCATCGTACAACTTTTCTATCACCAGCAAACTTTGGAACACACACACACACACACACACACTCACACTCACACTCACACTCACACTCACACTCACACTCACACACAAACACAAACACAATTATCAAGCTGAATGAAGACATAGTATAGACTTCTGTTGTTTTATTTAATGCTGATTGGTGTGGGCGGCATGCAATCTAATATCACAGTATGACTAATACTACATCACAGTAATGGTATATATCACAATCTAGTTGTTTTTGCTGGAAATTCAATTACAAAAGGTTTTATATATTACATAATGCAATAATGTCTGTTTTTAATAAGCTTGTGACTTAAATGCTTTAAAAATAAAAGGGACTTCATCTAATTTTATTAGATTGCGTTTTTGTAACTTAATGGGCACAAACCAAAATATCAATTTATTCAAGTCTGGCACCAAGTCTGGCACTATGTTTTGTTGAGTCACTTTGACATAGAAACAATACTGCATACATATAAAATTATTAATATTTCTATAATTATATACATATGTATTATATAATTGAGTACAATATGATACAATAATAAATACAATAAAATACAATAATAATAATTATAACAAATAATAATTATAAAGAAAAAGTTAAATATTTTATATATTATTAAATATTAATAATTAATGAAGTAGTAGTCATAATAATAAAATAATATATAATTAAATTAAGAAATTATATATTAATATTGTCAGGAGATGCAACTAATATCTTATCAAGTAGATAATGTGTTTTTAATTGATTTCATTCACTCAAACCAAAGCATCACTTACATCAGTGAGGGATTAATTTTTAATATATAATTTTTCTTTTTGCAAAGGCCAGTTTTTACTCACATTTAATTGCTGAGTGTTAATTTTGAAGCCCGCCTCCCCTTAAAGAAGCGATTTAGCATTTTAGGCTAAAACCAACATTATTTATTATTCATTCTTATTCATTCATTCATTATTTATTATTCAGTCCATAGCGGTTGCCCCTGGTAACCTCCCCTGTCTGGTTCTTCCTTTGTTCTAAAATGATTTAATTTATGGTTTATTGTCTTCATGATAACAGGACCCTGTTCTCTCCTCTCTTTGCTTCTATCCATCATAAGTCTCTTCTAGGCTCCTGGCATCTGTCGGTGTGCTTATGAGCGAGAGAGATGGAGCGATAGTGAGCGAGAAAGTGCTGGAAGTTGAGTCGATACTGCTGTGTTTGTTAGTGGTGCGAGTATGTTTATGGTGGCATTGCGGTGGCTGAGGTCACCATGTGTCTGTTTGCTTGATAAAGAGATCTCATAGCTCCTCCTCCTTGTAACTGACCTCTTATTTCTCAAAGTGCTTTATTGGCTGCAATTCACTCAATACCTGCCAAAGCACTAAGTGCTCTTTTTCATTGGCTGCGTCTCAAAAGCTAGTGAGCTGCCTTGACAGCCTTTTTAGAAATCATAGGCGTAGACTGCACTTTTGAGCATCATCGTTGGGCGCATCTGAATGTTTGATGTTAATTTAGTGAGCTGCCTACCTAGACAACACCTTTGTTATGTTTAAATGTACTGCAGACAATGTTTTGGTAATTATAAATTCTAGACTCATTTGAATTGAACTTAGTAAGCTGTCTACCCCATTTGTGGGCATTGTATGTATAATCAAACAAACAAACAAACAAAAAAAAAAACAATTAAGCTACTTTTTATTTAGGCAGCATTTTGTGCATCATATGCATGCTTGAATGTTTTAATTTAATTGAGCTGCCTACCTAGACAGCATTTGGACATTCAAGGGAATTTATTGTCCTGCCTATGTAGGCAGCATTTTCGGATATCATAAATTTAAATGTAGACAGCACTTTTGGTATGGTAGCACAAGTTTGAATGTTTAAATCAAACCTACAGTAATGAGAATAGTGAGCCCACGTTTGGGTGGTATACTGTTTGTTAGAATTTAGACAGCATAGATGGGCCTTAAAATCTGGACATGCAAGCATTTTAATGGAATGGAGTTCTCTATCTAGACAACATTTTTGAGCATTGAATGCATTATCGAATGTTCAAAACAAACCTATTAAGCTGTCTGTCTGTGTAGTTTTGGGGCATCAAATGCATGTTTGAATGTATGAGCGTCCTTCCTATACACAGCATTTTTGGTCATCATAGGCAAGTTCAATATACTGAACAGAACAGCAAGCGAACAGCTTACTTAGAAAATATTTTTGGTCATCATAATCCTGTTTGAAACAAAGTGAGCTTGGGCATCACATTCACATTTGATTGTTCAAAGTGAATCTAATGAGCTATCTATCAAGCATATTTGATGCTATCTAGATAGGCAGCTTACTAGGTTTTGAGACCTAGCCATTCTCTCTCTCTCTTTCTCTGGGTCATTCTGTCCCTTCTTGCCCCCTGCTCAGTCTCTCTCTCTGGGGGGTGAGATAGTGAACTAACAATGTTTGACAAGCAGAGAGAGGAGGGTGGCATTACCAACAACAACTGTGAAAAAGAGCGGGAAAGAGGAAGAAAAAAGAATGAATCCTTCTAGAAATGATTTGGGTTTTCAGTCGTTTCACGAATTCTTCATCTGCTGTAGAGTGATGGATGATTTGTATGCTATAACAGCCAGTGTTCATGTAAATATTTACATTGGATTATATTTTCTAGGAGATTTTCTATAGCATCTTAATGGGAACTTTTGAATTTAGCTTGATCCTGCAACTCGAGCAAGCAAAAACTTGTTTGTGTGCTTAATTTAGTAATGATGTTGTAACAGTAGTGTTGTTCCAGTATCATTAACATTAAACCTATTAATGTGAAATGTGGTCAGCAAAACTGAAAAGGAAAAAGAGGAGGAAAGGATGAAAAAGGAGGGTGAATGACATAAGGATAAGGGCGTACACACCCAGGGGGGCAGTTATAGGGCAGCAGTGCGTGTGTGTGAGTGGTTGGGATGGGGCAGTAATAGGGCAACAGCTGGCATTGAGTGGGGGTTGGAGAGGGTCATGTTGACAAACCCTCCCAATGACCTACTAATGTACTGCATATAGCTGAACAAAAGTGTTGACTTGAGTGAGTGAACTACCATTCAAAAGATATTCAATAAAATTTTTAAAAATGTTTTTAAAAAAAAGTTTACTTTGCTCGTCAAGGCTACATTGATCAGAAATACAGTTAAAAATAGTAATAGGATGAAATGTTATTAAAATATTATTAGTTTTACAAATGACTGTTTTCTAATTGAATCTATTTTTAAATGTAAATCTATCTATCTGTCTATCTATCTATCTATCTGTCTGTCTATCTATCTATCTATCTATCTATCTATCTATCTATACACACACAGAAACACACATGGGCGTATGCTGGCTGAATGACTCAAGATAAGAGCAAGAGTTTTGTTTTTAAGTAAAAAATATGAACCTCTGTGAAACAAGACAAATATTGCCTGAAAAAAAAAACTTTCTAAGATAGTTAACCTAATATATTCATAGAATATAGCTTAAATTTTTAATTAATTGAATTAATTGTTTAAGAAAATGATTTTCCAGTGTAAAATGCATTTACAATATACACTTTTCCTTATATGTCTTAATTTATAGTATAACCTAATATTTTGACAATGAATAAGTTAATGTAATTTGTCAGAATTTTAAACAGAATTCTAATTCTGTTGAAGTCCATCTCCAATGAGCTCCATAAACCAATATTTGGCCCCACACACACACTGCCAGACTACGATTAAGCAAATATGCTCCAGCAGTTAGAAGATCAAACCGAATCTTCATCAAATATATAAATGTGTGCAGCCTGACCGATCAATAAAGCAACAAGAACTTTATTTAGTCCAGCTGCTACACACACACACACACACACACACACACATACACACACACACACACACACACGCACGCACGTGCACATTTATGCATGTAAACACACATGTTATTTGTAGTGATTTGTTTGCTGTTTGCTGTATAGGAAACTGCTGAAGTCAACCCTGGTGTTGATGCCACTGTTTGGAGTTCATTACATGCTGTTCATGGCTCTTCCGTACACTGAGGTCACAGGTCTGCTGTGGCAGATTCAGATGCATTATGAGATGCTCTTCAACTCTTCACAGGTATAGTCTAGTTTTCAAAAAAAAGAAAAAGAAAATCAGATCCACTCAGCTGGAGTCAGGGGTTTTCCTTTTTTGTAATAGATATGAAGGAAATTACTTTGGGATTCAGTTGCTAAAAATGGAATAGTCTTTGAAACAGTTATGTTCACAGTGACAATGATTTACACTTTCCATAGAAGTTTAATTAATTGATTAATTTTCAATAAGAATTGATGTATGAAGATGACGGGGTTACACTTTACATGCAACTGACATTAACTAACAGTGAACAATTAATTGCTTATGGTTTTTATTAATATTTGTTTACATTAGTCAATAAAATACACATTTTTATTGGTACTGTAGTTCATGTTAACTCAGGCCCTTAAAATAAAATTAAAGATACAACTTTTAAATATACAAATGACTTGTCAATGGAGCTTTTCATGTTGCTTTAATTTGGTCAGGGAACATGAAGCATCATACATGGTTGCTGCCCTGAAAAATCGCATGCTTTTTCTGGTTATGATTTCATTGGAATTTTTCATTTCATTTCCACAGGGTTTCTTTGTGGCATTTATTTACTGCTTCTGCAATGGGGAGGTAAGTGTTTAACACTTTAGGTTTATACGTGTGTACTTACTGTATTTACCCAGTGTCACTTGATGGTGTGAACTTGAACAGTTCAATAAGCTTTCTTTGAAAAAATGCAGGTTTAAATGATTAGCTCACTTCCAGAATAAAAGTTTCCTAATAATTTACTCACCCCCATGTCATCCAAGATGTGCATGTCTCTCTTTCTTCAGTCGAAAATAAATTATTTTTTTTGAGGAAAACATTCCAGGATTTTTCTCCATATAGTGGTTTCAATGCAGTTTCAAAAGGTGATCCCAGGTGAGGAATAAGGGTCTTATCTAGTGAAGCAATCAGTCATTTTCTAAAATGAACAAAAATTATATTGAAGTAGGTAGAAGTACCCACCCAGTGTTTACAAAGTGAACATGCAAAGAAAGTCAAACGCCCTTTAGGTAAAACAACGATGTTGGATGATTTTGAATTGGAGAACAAAATGAGATAGAGTTTTTCACCCTACTTTTTGAACCGAAGTACACAGATGAAGAACTAACCACGTGTGACCTTTCCAACATGATTACGTAATGCACGAAGTCACGGATGTGCATTGCAGAGCTAGTGCAAGACAAGCATTTATGGTTAAAAAGTATAGGCTATATTTAGAAAATGATGATCGTTTTGCTAGATAAGACAATTTTTCCTCAGCTGGGATCATGTAGATCCCTTTGAAGTTGCAATGAAACTGCAATTTGAACCTTCAACCCATTGGTCCCATTGAAGAAAAACCATCATTTCTTTTCAAATGAAGAAAAACAGACATGCACATCTTGGATAACACGGAAGAAACCACATACATCACATTTAGATTTGTGTGTGTGCCAGTGTCTTAGCCCTTTTTCTCTGTCTCTTTCTTTTTTTGTCTCTCCATCGTGAACAGGTACAGGCAGAGGTTAAGAAGGCATGGCTGAGGCGCAGTCTTGCAATAGACCTGAAGCAGAAAGCTCGTGTCAGCAGCAGCGCGGGATGTGGGAGTGGCTACTATGGAGGCATGATGTCACACACCACAACGCAGAGTGTGTGTCTCAGTGTCAGTGGCACTAAAGGCCTGCCTCTGGGGACCTTGGGGGCCAAAGGACAATCACGTCTCCACAATTCAGGAAACTTACCTGGGTATGCGCCTCATGACACAGAGACTGTGTTTTTTACAGTGCGGCAGCATGAGCTGGTTCTGAGGCAGAATGATGGGAAAAGGTCTCCATGCAAGCAGAACAGCAGGAATGCAGAGGAAAGCGAGCATGATTTTGAGCCATATTTTGTAGCAGATGATGAACATTCAGGATCCATGTCTTGGAAAGAACTGGAAACAATGCTTTGATGGTCTCCTGGCTGAACATTAGTGGTGCTTACTATGGTTAGAAGCCCTTAATATTAAATAGTCTAGAATTAAATACATGTTAAGCTCAGTCAATAGCACTTGTGGCATATTGTTGACCACAGGGATGAATTTCAACTCAGTTCTCATTTTCTTAAAGAAAAAGAAAAGAAAATAAAAGAAAAGAAAAGAAAAAGAATAAGAAAAAAGGTTACATGCAAATGTAAATGTTGAAATACTCATTGTGTTTCAATAGTATAGCCACATGATGTAAACAATGTTAACATGAATTTAGTGTGAACTTAGTGTGTGTGTGTGTGTGTGTGTGTGTGTGTAAAATTATATTTAGTTTCACAACTTTCACAGTTCAGATTCACAACCATACACTCAGATCCTAAAAAAAATTGTAATCAGATTTACTGCTCAAATAATACATTTTAACAGAAGGATTCATGTATAAATAAAATTAATTAATTTATAAATAAATTTATCAAATTTAAATTGTCCAAAAACTGGCCTCATTCACCATAACTTTTGATTTTGCATTTATTTTTTTATTTTTTTAAGAAAATGAGAAATGAATCTAAATTCGTTTTTATGTACATTATGCCACAAAGACAGCCAGACAATTAAACAAACAAGTAAACCAAAATCCCATGGATTTACATTCAAGAAAGAACAATATATACAGGCCTCATGGAGGAATGCAATTTTGACTATGGCCAATAAGCATCCATCTAGCAACGTCCTAGCAACCACCCTTAACACCCTACTAACTACATAGCAACATGCTGATAACATTAAGAAAACACTGTAGTAACCAATCAGCACACTAACATTGTTGCAGTGAGTTTCTAAAAGTGCAAGCACTACTCATTTTCTTGAGAAAATGTTGAGTTTTTAGTATTGTAATTGTGTATAAAGAGAAAAAGTTTTATGACACAGGATTTTACTGGACATCAGTGGATAGTATGCTCTCCTCCTGATACTTTCCTTAGTTGAAAGATTTGTACATAACTTAGAGATCAATGTGGATTTAAAGGGGCACAATAGGTCATTTAAGTATTTCTTTATAGTTCCTGTGCCATTCTGTGAGTCTGAAACTGAAACCTTTAGTAAGTAAGTCAAGTAATGAACCTGTAGGCCACTAGAAATATGCATGATAAAAGCTTCACATTTGAACTGTAAAAAGAATGCTTACTTATCAGTTGTCTCTCTTTGTCGTTTCAAATATTTGTTTAGTTAACGTTCAGTAAGAATCTCAAAATAACATCCTGCATTAGTATTTATGAGACAGTCCATGTTGTGCCATCTCTTCAAATCTAAGCTATCATGATGCTTACTTTAATCTGCATTTAGAATATGAGCTCTAATTTTGGAGATATTATGTGTTGTTGCAGTTAAATTCATTTTTAACCAAAATCATAAGATTGTGATGGTTGTAATGATAATGATGTTTTGTGATTTTGTATTTGGAAATCCACCTGCCAACTGACAAAAAAAGGACCATGTGGTGTTTAATGTAAAATTATTATTTTGTGATGTGTGTTGAATAAAATCTGTACAGTCTGTAGCAAGTTGAATACTTATTTTAATTATTTATTAAATATGTATGTCACTGGAATATGTACTTCATAAATGGCAGTCATTATAATGTCAATGATGAACACAGTAAACAGTTTCACCAGGACGCAAGGAAACCAGCACTTACATTAAGAATCCCCTTGCAAATCAGTGACAAAATTATGTATTGTGAGATAGTAGTTTTCCTGAAAATGTTTGATGGAAGGTTTAAAAAAAAAATGGATGTGAAAGAATGCATGTGTTTGTGTTTGACTGGCAGATATTTTTACTTCTATCCCAATTCAAAGCAAACATTTTTTTCCCTTCTGTTATGGATCCACTCTTTCCCTCAGTCTTTCTTCCACTCTAAAACTATATATTTCACATTCTTTCAGCACCCTGCCCTAGATGCCCTCTCACTGCAGTCAGGAATTTCACAGCAGAGCTTCAGGTCTAAACCTAGCCCTGGACATAGACAGTCTCGGTCACATACAAATGTGCAAGGACATTAAACTTAACATTAGCATTGTTGGTTATATTTTGGCCATTATGAATCTGTGTTTCACATCCAGTGAGCAATTATTGACACCTTTTCATATTTACATTTCACAGTGCAACAAATAAGAGTAGTGTGTGTTGCACGTCTTAGCAATTCAAATGATGCTGACAAAAGGACCTCTAGTGGATATATGTGTAACTGCATCTCAATCACGTTTTTGGTATGGAAAACATGTGGGCTATGCATTGGTATTAAAAGAAATAGCTCACCCAAAATGAAAAATCATTTGAAATTTACTCACTCTTAGGCCAACCAAGATGTAGATGAGTTTGTTTCCTCATTGGAACATATTTTGAGAAATTTATTATAACATCACTTTTTCACCAATGGACCTTCTGCAGTGAATCAGTGCTGTTTGAAATATGGACATTTTACTTACAAAAACACATGGATTCGCTACAGGAGGCCTTTACTCACCCCCCAGAGCCATGTGAGGCACATTTTATTATGGATGCGCACACTTTATTTGACGTCTTTTGGATTGTTCGACAGAAACACCCACCTACTGAAAGCATAACGCTTGGAATAGTGAGGAGTCAGGACAGTTTTTAATATAACTCTGATATGGTTCGTCTGAAAGAAGAAAGTCATATACACCTAGTATGTCTCAAGGGTGGGTAAAACAGGCATTTTCATTTTTGGGTGAACTAACCCTAAATACATATTAATGATAGTATTGTTTATTACAAACCCACAGCTTTTCATTTCACAAGATGTTAATTGATGGACTGGAGTCATGTGGATTATTGCGATGGTTTTACCAGCTGTTTGGAATCTCATTCTGACGGCACCCATTCACTGCAGAGAATTCATTGGTGAGAAAGTGATGTAAATTTCTCTAAATCTGTTCTGATGAAGAAACAAATTCAGCTATATCTTCCATGGCCTGAGGGTCAGTATTTTCAGCAAATTTTCATTTTTGGGGGTAAACTATTCCTGTACTTATTAGTCAAGTTTAAGGCAACCAGCTTCAGCAGATTTCTGAGTTTTTTCAACTTGTTGTTTTAAGTTAATGCAACATAAAGTTGAGAAAACTCAAAAATCTCCTGAAAAATAAGTTGAGAAAATGCAAAAATCTGCCGAAGCTGGTTGCCTTACACTTAAGTTTGCTTAATTTCTTTATTCTTTTTTTTTTTTACTGTGAATTGTTTAATTATTATAAGATCCCTGTAACTGCTGAGGAGTTTGCAGTAGTATCTGATGCCATTCCTAGTGGCCTTATTCAGCTTTTGTCTGCCAATATATTTTCTGAGTCTATCCCTTATACTAATCACTTAAGTATTAATGGTGTGAGAATTATAGATAATAAATGTAATAACTTTCATATTTAAAAAATGATGTGATGGAGAGACTTGGAAATTGTCTTCAATCTCTGTATTCACTGTTAATGTTGGCAAACTGAGAAAAGAGCATAGTTTAACTAGTGTATGTAAGTGTTGGAGCAAATGTTTTGGGTTATCCATTCTCATTTTAATTGTGTCTATCTACTTAAACAAAAAAGTTTCAAAAGTTTCTTATAAAAAATGGTATGTTCCAAATTGGTGAGCGGGAAAAAATGTGTATTTAAGATGGCCGCCACTAGTAGTAAGGGTGGACGGATAGAGGCACTTGTTATATAAAGCTCATTATATAATCAGATTGAATGGAAAGATGTCTGGAGTTTACCTAAATATTGTCACACCAATAAAGTTAAAGAAGTTACATATAAAGTTATTCATTTGATTTACCCAGTGAGACAAGTAGTTTTTTGGAGACATGGAGAGACTACATAAAACACTTATTTTATGAATGCGTATTTACCCATAGGCCTATGTTTTGGACTGATATTGAATATCTAATATTTAAATTTAGCTACAAAATTAAGACTCTCTGGTAAAACTATATTTTTGTTGTATTAAAATAAGGGTTTGGAGCCAAATTTGGTGATTAATTTAATATTTATGCATAGGAAATACCAAACAAACTGGAAAAATAACAAACCTAACATTATTATTTAAAAACTGAACTTAAACACTACACTGAGGCCTTAAGAGATCTAAGAAGTAAAAAAGCTTTTTTGAATCCTTTTCTTTTGGAAATTTCTTCTATCCCCTATATAGCTTATTTATTTTCTTCTTTCTTTTTTCTGTTGGTTCTTTTGATGCTATTATTAATTTATTTAATAATAGTTGAATACACTGTGATCCTCTATACAAGTATGTTATGTTACTGTTCTTGTTATGCAATAAAAAAGAAAGAACGAAAAAGATTACAACCAAGTAGCATGATAGTATGGCTAGATTTCAGAACCTATTGACTGAAGCCCTCTAGCGGCCGCTTTGGTTCACTGCGTCCCCGCGGCATTGGAAAGGTCTGTGCGTCCTTCATGCGCGTCTCAGCCTTACAGGACCCACCTGGAATAACATTTCCAGTTAATTCATCTTATTAATTTGACTTCATAGTTGTTTCATATGAAGTTGAAAGAAACGTGAATCATCCTAAAAATGATTTTTCTTGACCCGGTGAATGCTGAGATCATGATGAGGTCAGTATAGAGGAGGGGTGCAGACGGTCGCCATCAGTGTCTCTCTTCTTTAACAGAGCTCAAGGAGAAAGCCTCAGTTCGTCTGTGCACTGTAATAGCGGAGAATGGCCTTTTCAAATCGACTGTCTTCACCTGTCATGCCTCGTCTCTGAATGCGGTTGTGTGTGTATTTGTGGCGTAAGGGAGGGGTCCATTGGGATGGAGCAGAGTTTTATGCAGTCCGCGATGGCTATGGGTGCACAGTCCAAGAAAGGCTTCTCCAGGAGCATCGCCGTGGAGAGAAAAAACCTCATCACGGTTTGTAGGTGAGTGAGAAGCCTTCAGAAGTCACGAAACGTTATGTATGTGTGTTGCGATGTTTATGGCCTTCAGCGGAGTCATAAACAGGGACGCGTCCGAAAATATCATTTGCTCTTTTATTTCATTTAGTACTTATGTACTGCGCATGGAAAGGCTTGCAGAAAACAAATGTGACGTTTTCACCATCATCTTAAAGAAATCTGTAGATTCGGAGTTACGTTTTTCTCCCTTCCCAGGATGATATCGTTGCTTTGACTACAACCTTCTTCCCGCAAGGGCAGCAGGGCTGACGGGGGCCGATGGGAATTTGCTGTGCTGTACAGAGAATAGGGGTCACAATGATCCAAAAATGAAATTAGTACTTATTAGACGAAAATCATTGTTTTGTGTTCACTTTATATTAGGTCAGTCTTTACATTTAAATTTGAATTTGATACAAAACATTTATTGTACACATACCTGTTTTTAATCACTTTTATCACATATATTTTTAAATACATGCGTGTAATTCAAATTTGTAATTTTATTTCTGTAGTTACACATATAATTACACTGTAATACAATAGCAGGTAAGGGCTTTTCGGTACAACATGTACACAGTAAGTACTCCTTTGTGACACAAAGGTAGTTAAGGCGTCTAATATGAAGTTTGACCAAGGTTTTCCTCTCTGACTTTTGGCTGTCATGTCATACGCTGCCTATTGTTCTGCTGTGGAAGGCTGTACTGAAAGAGTCATTGTTGTGATCAGAACAATTGATGGTGAAGTCACTGCTGGATTGGCATTGGCAGGAATAACATTGCTTCATGTATAACTATGCCATATCATGTGTTAAATGAAATTATATTTCGTGACGTTGTGTGGTAAATTATACAGTATATCTTCTTTCTAAAATGATGGCAACTAAGGTTGCAAAGGGGTGGAAAATTTCCGGTAAATTTCCGGAAACTTTCCAAAAACTTTTTTAAACCATGGAGTTAATTGGAATTAAAGGAGTCATGAAATGAGAAACCAAAATGATGTCTTTTGATATACAAGAGGTCATTGTATAAAAGCATCCTGTAAGTTTCAGAACTCAAAACTTTCTTGTTAGTCTAAAAACAGCTTATTTTGAAACAAGCCTGCCAAAAAGAAGATCAACGCCTGCTTCTACAGCGCTGCCTGTTTAAGCCCGCCCACGGATTCACACATGTAGTGTAGGTCTACGCAGAAACCAAATGATAAAGATGGGTCTGAAGACAACAAGATGCTGTGCAGTGCCAAGCTGTGGAAAAACAGTCTTTGCATTGCCTTCCTTCTGATCCCAATGTTAGGAAAGAGTGAATGATCTTTGAAGATCCAGACTTTGAGACGAGTCAGTAAGAACTCTGTCCTTTGTTCGCTTAATTTCACTGTGGATTCGTTTACAAACAATGAACAATTCGACGTGGGATTTTCAGAAAGATTGAAACTAAAAGACAATGCTGTGCTGACTATATTGGGTCTGACAGTAATGTCACCAAAACACACTAGTGCGAGTAACTGTTTTTGATTTTTCTGGTAAACAGATCGATTGATGGGAGTACTTATGTGTTTTAACCTAAATCACATCAGCGTCCATCTGTGAAGGATGTAGGCTGTAAAACATACAATCCGCCACGCCTATTCAAACAGAGTGCTCTGATGAGGGGGGTTAAAAACAGGACAGAAAATAGCCTACTGATTCTAAATTATGATGTGATAATACTTGATAACATAAGTGGACCTCAGAGAACAGTACAAAATAAAAAACAGAGGCAGTTCATGACCCCTTTAAAAGAACCATCATGCTTATAAAGAAGTAGTAACTAATTTTTGTAATTGTAACGATTAAATAATTAAGTAACTCTTATGAAATATGTCTATGAAATTTGTTCACTCCATTTTCTTCATTATTTTCCAATATTAGGTGCTTCATAAGCCAGGGTTAATGCAGGTGGAACTACCTTTCAAAAATGTGATATATTACGTAACTCAGATTTCATTCTAAAAAGCCCCATTTAATATATTTAAAAATATTTATAGCAAGAATGCAGGTGACATTCGGTCCTACAAAGCATTATAAAGATAATTATTATGTTAGCAACATGACAAAATAATATCATGTTGTGTAATACAGTAATACAGTAAAACTCATATATAATACATTATGTACTGTAATGTATGTCACTCAGTTGGAAGCAGTTATATTCATGACCTTTCTAAGGATTAAGTAAGTACAGTAATAAGTAGTTAAGTAGAAAATGGTTTAGTCATTTCTCAGAAAGATTCAGTTAGTGCATTGATCCACACAGTTCAACGGAACACACTCATCATATCATCATTGGCTATTACCTCACCAACAGCTTTTAATGAGTAGACTTAGTGTATTAAATTTCAAATTTTCAAGGATTTTGTATAATATCTTTGTATCTGAAATTGTTTTTGTTAAATATACAATGTATTAGCATGGACAAATGTAAAGAAATTCTCTTTGATGTTGATTGGGGTAATGCTTTTCCTGTAGAATACCTTGTGAAATCAATCTCTTTTTTTTTTTAAATGATCCTTTAATTATCCCTAATTATCCCATTTTAAATTGTTTTAATAATCTTTAAGACATTTATTTTGATGTGTTGACTAACATACCAAAGCACATGTTATTATACAGTGCCCTCCACTAATATTGACACCCTTGGTAAATATGAGCAAAGGCGGCTGTGAAAATAAATCTGCATTGTTTATCCTTTTTATCTTTCATTCAAAA
>JAUZSZ010000114.1:7685477-7697028 GCA_034780575.1 Labeobarbus marequensis | reverse complement strand
CACAGTTCTCCAAGAATGCAAGAAAGGGATTCCAAATCTCTCTGAATTCGGCTGATTTCTTTTTTACTGTATATGTTAACTTTTCAAGGATAAGGCATGATGATAGTTCTTTCAGCCAGCGACCAACAGAAGGGCTCTTGACATCTTTCCAACAAAGAGAAATCAAGCGTCTAGCTTGTACTAAACATAAGTCTGTAATTTTCTTTTCTTTGCGGTTTAACATACAGTCCTTTGGATACAAATTAAGAATACAAAGTATAGGATTGTCAGGCACTGGATTTAAGGTCATCTTAGAAATACATTTTATAACTTCATTCCAGAACTTTCGTATCTCTGAGCAGTCCCACAGACAATGAAATAAGGTGCCCTTTTCGACATTACATTTAACACAGATATCAGGAATATTAGGATTCATCTTATTCAGTCTTTCGGGAGTAACATAAGTCCTCATAATCCAATTATATTGAATCAGTTTAAGATGGGTATTTATTGTTAAAAGTTGTGCTCTAGAGCACACCTCTATCCAGTCCTCCTCTGAGATATCTGTTTGTAAGTCATTTATCCATTGAGTTTTCTTATGCTCAGTAGAGTCTTTATGGTTTTTCACCAGGATATTATAGAGTAAAGATATCTGACCCTTGCCAGTACAGTTATTCACAGCTAGGTTTTCTAACATGGACAAACGAGGTTGTATATAGGAATGTGTCTGTGCATAAACAAAACTCCTTAACTGTAAATATTTAAATAAGTGTGCCCGAGGTATATCATATTCATTTCTAAGTTCCTCAAATGAAGCTAGTTTACTTTCCTTATATAAATCCATTACTTTACAAATGCCCTTTGTTGCCCACATTTTAAAACCTTGGTCTTTTTTTCCAGGAGAAAAGTTATCATTCCCCCATATTGGTGAAAAGCCTGAAAACAAAGTAGATTCACCAAGAAATGACTGTACATTGTGCCAGACATTAATTGTGTTTCTCACAAAGGGGTTATCAGTGAGCCGCTTCAGTTTTTTGACAGATGCAGAGTATAAATAAGTGTCAAGTCGCTGGCCTTTAGTGCAGATACTTTCAATTTGCACCCATGGTAAGTAAGGTTCAGGTGAAAACCAGTACATTGCAGCTCTAATTTGAGCAGCCCAAAAGTACCATTGTAAATTAGGTAATTGTAACCCTCCTCTCTCATAGGGCAGGTAGAGAAGTGACAGCCTCAACCTTGACCTCCTGTTATTCCAAATAAACTTAGTAAACAGTTGCTTCATTTTGGAGAAGAACTGTGGCGGCGGGGGTAAAGGAATGGATTGAAATAGGTATAAAAACTTTGGTAATATATTCATCTTGATTATATTTATACGCCCTAAAAGAGAGATTGGCATTGATGACCAGCTATTCATGGATTCAATTACTGTAGAAATCATAGGATCATAGTTACAGAATATTAAATCTTTTATGGATGGGGTGATGGTGATACCAAGATATTTAAATCCATTTACTGCATTGTTGAAAGGGTGTTTTATCACCGGATTTAATCGCTCCCGCTTATTCAGGAACATAATAGAGGATTTTGTATCGTTTACTTTAAAGCCTGAGAATTTTCCGAATGTATCAATTAAATTAGTCAGATTGAGAATTGAATTACTTAGGTCTGTTAGAAGCAAGAGGGTGTCATCAGCATACATTACAATGCGATGTTCCGTATCTGATATTTTTATACCTGAAATTGAGGGGTGCGATCTCACCGCTATTGCAAGCGGTTCCATTGCCAAAACAAATAACATTGGCGAGAGAGGGCACCCCTGACGAGTACCTCTTGTGAGTTTGAAAGGAGATGATATTATATAGTTGGTGGAGACCTCTGCCATTGGGTCAGTATAAAGTGTCTCAATCCATTTTCTAAAGTAGTTACCAAAGCCAAGGCGAAATAGCACATCGAATAAATAGCTCCACTCCACTCTGTCGAATGCTTTTTCAGCATCTAAAGACAGAATAGCAGTGTCAGGGGTTCCCTCCCTCGCGTGTATCAAATTCAACACCCTTCTGACATTATGGAATGCTTGGCGGTTTTTCACAAAACCATTCTGATCCGGGTTGATCACCGTCGGGAGCACCGGTTCTAGTCTTCTAGCCATTACTTTAGCAATAATCTTAGCATCTGTGTTAAGCAGAGAAATAGGTCTATACGATGTGCAATTGGTAGGGGACTTATTGGGTTTCAATATAAGTGTTATCAGCGCGCTCCTCAGGGAATCCGGAAGACAACCCTGCTGAAAGGCCTCATCGTACATAGCTAAAAGGGGTTCAATTAATTTATCTTTAAATATCTTATAGATATCAACTGGAAGACTGTCAGGGCCTGCGGCCTTACCTCCTTTCATATTAGTAATGGCATCAGCAATTTCTGAGGCATCTAGTTTCTTATCCAATTGTTCTTTAAAATCGTCTGATATGGGAGGAATATAAAGATCATCAAGGAACTTAGATTGTGTTTCCAGGCTCTCCGGGGATTCGGATGAATATAATGTTTTATAGTAGGTGGTGAAAGTATCATTAATTTCCTGTGGGTCTGTTGTTATTACTCCACTCTGAGTTTGAATAGCAGTAATTGCCCTGTCTGCGTCTAATTTCTTTATTCGCCAGGCTAACAGTCTCCCCGGTTTTTCACCTTGATCATAGAAACTCTGTTTGAGCCGGATTAAACTGTTTTCTGCTTTCGATGTGGAAATTTCCTCGTATTGGGCTTTAAGTAGCTTTAATTCTTGTTTTATTTTTGTGGAGCTGTCCAAAAAGGCCTCACTTTCCAATTGTCTAATTTTGTGGTCAAGCTCATTCATTTTCAACTTGAGTTTGTTTGTTTTTGAACTAGTGTAAGATATGATCATGCCTCTTATATATGCCTTAAAGGCCTCCCATCTGACAATAGCAGATGTCTCATCTGTATTTTTATTGAAGAACAACTCAATTTGTGCATCTAAAAATTGCAAGAAGTTCGAATCAGAAAGCCATCTAGGATGAAATCTCCATCTAGGAGTCCCTTTAACTACCCCTTGGGCTCTATATACAAGTGAAGTAGGGGAGTGGTCTGACACCAGTATACTATTATAGTTACATTCTATCACAGAGGAGAACATAGAGTTGGAAATCAGGAAAAAATCTATTCTTGAGTATGACTTAAATCGGGGAGAATAACAGGAGAATTCTAATTTATCTGGGTTCAGTCTCCTCCAGGGGTCACACAAATTCAGATCATTTATATACTGTAACAATTTCTTCCTACTTTGTATATGAGAGGAGTCCATCTCAGTTGACCGATCCAATTTAGGATCTAAAGTGCAGTTGAAATCACCTGCTATAATAGCCTTCCCTGGGAGAGAAGCAATTAATAAAAATAAATTTTCAAAGAATTTGGGATTGTCTTCGTTTGGGGCGTATACATTAATCATGTTTATCTTCTCATTTATCAATGTACCCTGAACAATCAGGTACCTACCCCCTATGTCACGGATGATGTTGTCCACTTTAAAGGGAATCAATTTATGGATCAGGATCATCACCCCTCGGGTATGTGTCAAGTAGGAGGCTGATATTACTTGCCCTAGCCATCTCCTTTTTATCTTTATCACTTCATCTGACAGTAAATGGGTTTCTTGGAGATATACAACTAACGATTTGAGTTGTCTAACCCTACTGAGGACTTGCTTAATTTTAGCCAACTTCCCCATACCTCTAACATTCCAGGATGTAAACTTCAAATTTAGATTAGAAGACATAAAATAAAATCAAGCATAAACAGTTTCAACCAGGTCACATATGCAGTAGGAAGGAGTGATGTAAACTGTAATTTCGTTCTTAAAGCAATTGGAGTGTATGTCGTTATCCCGAACTGCAAAATAAATGTACATTTATAACCCCTAAACTTAATCCCAGCACTATCTCCCCAAACGAGACGGCTTACCTTCCCTAGTAACATTAAGAGTGAGCTAGACGCTCAACTGATCCACTAACAACGAGGAGCAGTTATAAACCGATAAGTCACACACTAAACCCCACCCCCGCTCACAATTGGCTTAATAAAATGAGCGAACAAAATATACAATATATGCAAACACACAACTGTCTGTGTGGGATTAAAACCACGTCTGCGTATAGTGACAATTGGGTGCAGCCTGGCAAAGCATCGTTACAGTACCTTTTCTCAGTATCGTTAGGTGGAAAAAGCAAGTTCAGAATAAATGATCACATCGTTTGCTGCCGTTAAAAAGTCCTGTCACTGACAGAGGTCCTCACAGTGTAATCCCGTTAGCCAGTCGTGGTCAACTTGCTAGGTGTCCAATTCTTTAATAAACGACTCCACACCTGCAGGATCATCAAACACGCGAGATTTCCCTCCGTGGAGCAGCTTGAGTTTGGCAGGATAAATTATGCCGTAGTCTATCTTCAAGTCCCGTAGTCTTTTTTTCACATCATCGAATCGCTTTCTTTTCCTGTGCAGATCAGTAGAGATGTCTTGGAAAAGCATGACATGGTGGCCCTCATACATGATCTTGCCCTTTTTTCTGGCTGCTTGCATGACTCGGATCTTGTCTCTGAAGTTTAAAAACTTCAGTATCATGACTCGCGGAGCAGAGGATTGTGGCGCACCTGGTAGTCTATGAGCTCTTTCGATAATCAGCGGGGCAGGAAAAGTCTCGGGTCCCAGGACATCGGGTAGCCATTTTTCCAGGAAAGCAGCTGCATCGCCCTTTTCAACTTTCTCCGGGAGATTCACCAGTCTGAGATTTGAACGACGGCTCCTGTTTTCCAGGTCATCCACCTTAGAGGTGAGCTCAGACACCTGTTTCTCCAGTATCGTGATTCTGGTTTTCTCATTGGCAATATCATCTTCCATGTCACCAATACGGTTCTCTGCTTGTTCCAATCTCCCTGAAAAGTCTTTAAAGTCTGACTTAATCTCGTTGATTGCGGTCAGAACTCCGTCAAATTTGGAGCTGAAGTCATTTTTCAGGGATGCAATAGCCTCTAAAATCCCCGCGGCTCCGGAAGCGTGCACATCAGCGGTTAGCGTGCTAACATCTTCCCCTGTTTCTTCTAACCGATCGGCTTTATTCTGAGCCTTTTTTTGGTGGCCCAAGTTGGATTTAGATTGTTTCGTCGATATGTCTTAGATTACAGATGTACTAAACTTAAGTTTGATGGAGTGCGTTCGCTTTTAACTCAGGATAAGTAAATTTAGCCGATTCTTAGAAAACAACAGGCCAATCAGAAGATAGGCTCATGAATATTAATTAGACAGGACAAATCGACCTGTTTTTATCAGCGCTCATGAGAAAGTAGCTGTAAAAATATATTGAGATGGTTTTTGGTACTTCTACCACGAATATATATTCTTAAGGACATCAAAACCTAAAACAAAACTCCAGAAAGGTGTACAATATGGGACATTTAAAGTATAATTGACCTATCAGTTATCCCCGGCCCCTTAGTTGCTGTTGCTCCCTCGGACAAACAAACTCTTCGCGCAGCACACGCGTCTGACCGCTCAGAGCTCGAGAGACGTCACAAACATTTAGAGCACGCCGATCAGAGAGAGGCTTGTCACTGTGATGTCACTGAGATTTTTCTTTTTTTGAATGGGTGGGTGGGTTGGTTTTATTTTTTTGATGGATGCGTGGGTGGGCGGGGGGTGCATGAGTGGATGGTTGATGGATGAATGGATGGATGGATGGGTGGGTGGATGAGTGGATGGATGGATCGATGAGTGGATGGATGATGGATGATGGATGAGTGGATGGATGATGGATGATGAATGAATGGATGGGTGGGTGGGTGGATGAATGGATGAATGGATGGGTGGGTGGGTGGATGAATGGATGGATGGGTGGGTGGGTGGATGGATGGATGGATGGATAGATGGCTAGGTGGGTGGATGAGTGGATGGATGAATGGTTGGGTGGATGAGTGGATGGATGGATGGATGGGTGGGTGGGTTTTCTTTTTTTGGACGGAAGGATGGGTTGGTTTTATTTTAACTGCGTCCCAAATGATGCTTATGCACTATGTACTTATGCACTGTGTACTCAACCATATAGTGTATGGTTGGTTGGTTGGTTTTATTTTATTTTTTTTTGGATGGATGAATGTATGGATGATGGATGGATGGATGGATGTGTGGGTGGGTTGTTGTTGTTTTTTTGGGTGTGTTATGGTTAGATATTTGCTTTTTTATGGATGGTTAGTTATTATTGATTTTCTTTCTTTTTTATTTATTCATTTTATTTTTATTTTTATGTTTGTTTGTTTTTTGATTGATGGACGGATGGACGGACAGATTCTTTTTTTTTATTATAGATGAATGTTGGATTAAAGGTGCTGTATGTAAGTTTTTGACTCTACTAAAGCATAAAAATACCATATGTTTGCAGATTTTTAAGAAACATGCTAAGTTAACATACTTGTTTATCTGAAAAACAATGGTACAGTCAGTTATTTTCCTTTGAAAATGTGCGTTCCAGGCAAGAATGTCGGTTTGTGTTTTGGTTTGTGAAACCCGTCCACTGCCAATTTACCCAATTGTATTTCGTCACCCCGGGTTGCCAGTTGGCGGAAAAGACAGCGTATTTCATGTCATTCATCGTCATGTGCACTCGTTCCTGTTGGTGTCGTCAATCTGGCAACCTGCTTAGGGGCCGGGTGAAAAAAACTCTCCAATATTTTGAATTTGGACTGTCAATTCTACATACAGCACCTTTAAGGTTAAATAGTAACTTTTTTTTTACTGTGTTTCCAAAGGTAGACAGGATGCGTGGTGTGATAACAATAGGGATGATGACGTCATCACCAAAGCACCAGTTTAATGTGACTGTTTAATGTGACAAAGCACCAGTTTAATGTAAACACCAGACTGTGTTTATGTCGTGGTTGTTGGGAAGGAAGCAATGTTCTTAAAGTGTTCATTGACAAAATGCGTATGGATTATGTCCCATGGACTATGAACATAACTTTATGAACATCACTCAGTGGCTCTGCATAAATGTTGCTTTGTTTCTGTTACTTGTAAAGATTGTAGAGACAATAACAATAAGAGACAATGTGTGTTTCACAGTAATTTATTGTGTTGTATGACTTATAAGTATAGTTGTCGTGGATGTGTAGACCATTTTTACCTGTCAGCTCCAGTTTGTGCACATAGTGCTCAGGTAGCGCGTAACCGGAACCCTTCTGTGTTTAAAGATCATTCCATTTTCTAAATGGGGGGTGCTGCTGGGAGATGTGATAACACATCGGTTATATGTATAAGTCTGTTTCAGTGTGGTTATGTTGCATGTAGGCAGTGTTTTTTTTTGGTATTTACATGCATGTATTTCTCTTTTATATTTCTGTTTTGAGGAAATGTGTACGGTGAGATGTACATTGGGATATGTGCTCCCCCATGGGATTGGTTCGTGCCATTAATGTCTGGCGGGAAAATAGCTTATTTAGGGACCGTTCACATGTCGCGCCTAAAAATGCGTGGAAAATGCTAGGCGCTACTTTCTCCTTCTTTCCAAAGCGTTCTGTAGCTTGGCTCCTATGGCGTCTGCCGTTGCTAAGCAACCGTGACCTGCGCTCTCCATGGAGATGCGGAAGTTTCAGCAAAGGATAAATGGACTTCCAGCACTAAAAATCATTTGCATTAGCTCTGCTACTAAATTTATTTAAAATGGCTATCCCTGTACAGCTATGATCAGCTATTTCGCCATCTTGGCTGAGCTTTCAATGTTGTTATGGGAAAGGATGAATCTGATTGGTTGTTTCTTGTCACATGACCTACAGTGTGCTTGCGGCATTCTGAAAAGTTGAGATGTTTTTATCTCGATGCGGCGCGGAAAAAACGAGCACATCGCACCGTGCGAGTTTGTAGCTGTAAGGGGAGATAGGGGCAGAAAGCTGAAACGGTTCGACTTTAAGTACACGTCTGCCGTGTGATGTTCAAACTGACAGAAGTGCCCCTGCAAGTGATTTAAGCTGTAGGTTTGCTGCTAACAGCATTTTTCTTTGTTTTTTAGTTTCAGTGATTATTTTGTTGTGTTTTTGTTATTTTGTTTATTTATTTTATTTTTTTGTTATGGAACATCACTCTTAAATCATCACTGGTTGGTGGCATTTCTCTAATAAATACGAGCAACTGGAAATTACCCTGTAGTACTGAGCCTTCCTAGCTCTTTCCTGGCCTCTCAGCAACATCTATCCGACACATAGTGGCAGCGGTCTTTCCAAGCCATTAGGAGGCCAGTACACAGGGGTGCATCAAAGTTGGAGGCAACAGCTGTGTTTTCTGCATTAAGACTGTTTAAGCTGTATGGCTGCAGAGACTGTGTTTAAAAGAGAATGCCACCTTAGAAGCAGGATAAGGCAAGAGCTGTGGAGGAGGTTGAACTGCCGGATCAGTCTGAGGCTGAGGAAGTGTCTTCTGAGGGAATGTCTGACTCATTTGCTGGCATGCTGCAGTCGTTCCTGCAAAGAGAAGAACGAATGGAAAAAGAGGTGCAGTGCCAGGAGCATAAATGGCGGCCTCTCCAGCATCAGTTTATTCAGCTGCAAGCTGATCTTCATCAACAACAGCAAGAACGACTGCCTATGGAAGGAGCGACAGCTCCTACTACTATGTCAGCAGCTATGGCTTCCCTTCCATCTGCCTGTGTCAGCCGACAGCCCCCACATGTAAGCCAGGATGATAATCTGTCGTCAGCGCCAACGCATGAGGTAGCAACGCAAGCACAGGTATTTACTCAGCTGTGTTTTCAGTCCGCAAGAATGCTGCCGTGGACTAATGAAGAGGATATAGAACATTGTTTAACAACGTTTGTACGCATTGCTCAAGCATGCCGATGGCCTAGGCAAGATTGGGCATTGCAAATTCTTCCACTGTTATCTGGTAAGGCGAGAGCAGCCTACGTGGCCATGGATTCTGGGGATTCTCTAAACTATGATGATGTTAAACAAGCTATTCATGACAAGTTTGAAATTAACAATGAGACGTACAGACAACGCTTCAGATCGTACAGTGCCCAGGAGGATGAGACTCCAAGAGAGCTACAAGTAAGGTTGAAAGACTTGTATAAGAAATGGATGACTCTTAAACATCGGATGAAAGAAGAGATGGGTGACCAGATTGTGTTAGAGCAGTACCTTAAGTTACTCAATCCAGAGACAAGAACATGGGTGAAACAGAACAACCCTTCTTCATATAAACATGCAGCAGAGATGGCAGAGGCTTTTATGGCAGTGAGGTGATCTTTGTATCAACCCAGACGATGGCGGAACTACAGCCAAAGCCCAACTGGTGAGTCTGGGGATGGTTTGAGTAGTGGTCTGACTAATTCTAACTCAAGTACTTATGTTCCCCAAGTTAATTCGGGTAATGACACTAGTAAACATCAGGGAGTAGTTAGTCGGTACTAAGGTAAATCTGTAATTGTGTGTCATGCATGTGGTCAGCCAGGACATAAGAAAGTAGACTGCCCCATTTCCAATACTCGCCTTTGTTATGTGCCAAGACCATTTCTAGAACTCAGTGAGGTAGAGTTGAACAGAGACACAGTCATTGAGGTGAAGATAGGGAATAAGTTCTTCAAAGCTGTGGTTGATTCTGGTACGAGTCAAACTCTAATAAGAACTGAATGTTTGAGTGAATTGGGTATAGCAAGGCAAGGTAAATTGAGGGTTCATTGTATTCATGGAGATGAGAGAGAATACCCCAAGACAGACTTGGTAATTGAAATAGACAATCAGGCTTACAATCTGTCAGTTGGTATTGTGGAGCAGGCACCCTTATCCAGTGATACTGGTAGAGAAGTTCCAGTGCTTGTAGATCTTTTGCAGACTGACAGGGAGTTAGCAAACGTTAGGGTGGTGACAAGAGCCCAGGCTAAGCATGATGAGACCTGTAAGCATTTCTTGCAAGACTTACCTTTTGATGTGCATCCCAAAGTAAAGAAGTCTAGACATGAGAGGCCGCAGAGAAAAGTGGAGGACACAAAAGTGATTGAAGAGTTGCGTAAACCTGGTACTGATTAAATTGAACATATTCCACATGATATAGTGCAGGTGCAGATGCAGGACAAAACACTAAAATCATTGTTTGAATGATTGAATGACATGTTCAGGGTGCTGGGGGAGAGAGGTTAGTGGTTCCAGAACCAATGAGACTCAAGGTATTGCAGTTGGGGTATTCAGTGCCTTGGGCAGGACACCTAGGGCAGCAGAAAACCCTAGCCAGAATTGCCAGTAGATTTTATTGGCCTAGGCTCTACATGGATGTAATGGATTTTTGCAGGTCATGTCCAGAGTGTCAACTAGTAAGCCCGGCTAAGAAGGGTGATAGAGCGCCTCTAGTCAGTCTTCCTATCATTGATGTCCCATTCTCTCGAATTGCTATGGACATTGTTGGTCCGTTGGAAAGATCCAGGACAGGGAAATCGGTATATTTTAGTGGTTACAGATTATGCAACTAGATACCCTGAAGCATTTCCTCTCAAAAACATAAAGATGAGACAAATTGTTAATGCCCTGATTCAACTTTTTTCACAGGTTGGTATACCCAAGGTAATAATTACAGACCAGGGAACAAATTTTACGTCTAAACAAATCAAGCAAGTGTATTCTATGTTGCGTATACACCCTATTCAGACCACGCCTTACCATCCTCAGACTGACGGAATGGTCGAAAGATTCAATCAGACATTAAAATCAATGCTGCACAAGTTTGTGTCCGAAACAGGTGCAGACTGGGACCATTGGCTGCCTTACCTGATGTTTGCCTACAAGGAGGTTCCACAGGCGTCCACGGGATATTCACCCTTTGAGTTACTGTATGGTTGTCAAGTTTGTGGACTGCTAGATGTCTTAAAGGAGGCCTGGGAAGCAGATAATGGAAGCGAGCACACAAGCATCCTGTCTTATGTCATCAAGATGAGGGAGAATATGGATTGCATGGCAGAGACGGTGAGGATTAACATGACAAAGGCGCAACAACAACAAAAGCGATGGTATGACCAATCAAGCAGCAAAAGGACTCTAACTCCAGTACAGAAAGTCCTACTCCTGCTCTGCCCACATCTGACAGCAGCTTATTGGCCAAATGGCAGGCGCCACATGAAGTGGTGCGAAAATTGAGTTCAACCAATCATGAGATCCTTCAACATGATCGGCGAAAGAAGTATCAAGTGTTTCATATCAACCTCCTATGACGCTGGCATGAGAGAAAAGGCTCTTGGTCTGAAACGTTGTGGGCAAGGAAAGTGGATGAAGAGGAGGAAGTAGAGGAGTACTTCCTTGTGGATAAAGAAGTGCTTACCTTCCCAGCAGTTGATCACTTGACAACCAAGCAGCAGAGAGAATTCCAAGAGGGTTTGTTCAGTGACAAGCCAGGTGAAACAAATCTTCTGCAGCATAACATTAGCCTTCTTAAAACAGAGCCCATCAGATAAACACATTGTAGAGTGCCTGCCCGTCTAGTTCCTGCCTTAAACAAGGAAGAAAAAGTGATGCTGGACTTGGGGATCATAGAACCATCA
>JAUZSZ010000114.1:7545535-7556701 GCA_034780575.1 Labeobarbus marequensis | reverse complement strand
GAGAGAGTGCTGGTTATTCACTCCCCCATGAGACTCGAACCCACGACCTTCGGGTTACAAGTCCAACTCTCTATCCATTAGGCCAAGACTGCCCCTAAATTATATGATAACTTATTATATAATAACGATATAATAAGTTGTTATTATATAATATAATTTATTTTATTTTATACATAATTTATTATATAAGTTATTATATAATATATAACATTATATAACTAATATAATTATTATATAATAACTGTATTAAAAATACATATACTTGCAGCAGGTCTTCTATTGCACTTGCAATAAATCAGTATCAGTATTTTCAGCTAACAACTGAAGAGAAATGTAAGAACTCAAGTGCTTCTTGGCAAACACAAATTTCATGATGATAAATGTATTAATTGCGTAGGAGTAATTAAAAAAGTATAACCACCAGCGGATGAGGGGTATAAGCAGTTAAAACATCAGTTGCTAAATTATGGGATACATTTGACAATCTCACTTGTCACAAAAGCAGAGCACAGACATCTCATTCTAATCTATCTTCCCACAGCTTCAAAATCCTCAGGACCCCCTCCAGACGATCCACTAGCACGTACTGGTGTTCCATTCGGTGGCATGATAAGAGACATGAAGAGACGGTATCAATACTACGTCAGTGACATCACTGATGCTCTGAATGCTCAAGTTGTTGCTGCTATCATCTTTATCTACTTTGCTGCTCTCTCACCAGCCATCACCTTCGGAGGTCTCCTTGGTAAGTATGTTTAGCCTAAAGAAGAGTTTGTTCACGCTGTACACCCATTGGTTTCCCAAATCCCAAATTCCTTCAGTAATGAAGATATTTTGTAAATTTCTTACCATAAATGTATCAAAGCTTCATTAATATGCATTGCTAAGAACTTAATTTGGACAACTTTAAAGGCGATTTTATCAATATTTTGATTTTTTTTTTTTTTGCACCCTAAGACTCCAGATTTTCACTGGATTTTACTGTTTGTTGTTTGACATTTCTATTGTAAAACAGTTGTCAAATATTAAATGTTTAGCTACTTTGTAATGAGTCCACTGAAGGCCAGTGTAGTGAAGAACACAAGTGCAGTTTATTTACAAACGTGAAATCCAAGATACAAACAAAATCCAAACAGACAACTTGACTTGAACAGACTTGAAACAGACTTGACCAGAGACAGACTTGGCATGGCATGAACGGGCTAGACTCACCAACAAACAACAATATCCAGAGCAAGGCAAACGAGTAATCCAAAACACAGGCGATGGTCAAGGCAGGCGGCAAACAATCATAAAACAAGAGAACAGTCCAACGTACAAAACACAGGCAAGGCAAAAACAAGACGAGGGAAATGCTCAGTAGTGTCCTAATAACAGTGGAACAAGACTTCGCAAAGGCCTGTTTGGTATGGCCCTCTTTATATAGCTGCCAAACAGGAAGTCACCATAGAGGAAGCAGAGGGACCGGTAACAGTCAGTACTTGGGCAAGGGCTCCCTCTGCTGGTGTGGCGTTACATACTTACATCTCGCACATCTCATATTATTTCTTATCTTGAAATGTAGGCACTGGAATTCATGTTTGCTGTCTGTGAATATTTAGATAAAAATGAAAAATTATAGCTTCAAGTTTTCAGATGAATAAACTTAGAACTCCAAATACAGATACATTTAAAGATATAAAATATGACACAAATACAGTTTGTTAAATGATAGATTCAAATGTATTTATTTATTTATTTATTTTGGGTCACTTATCTAGTTCCACAACTTTTCATGCAGTTCATATGCATTATATACTTTTATTTGGCTCTCTTATGCTTTTCTCCACAGCTGATAAGGTGGAAAACATGATGGGTGTTTCAGAGCTGATGATCTCCACTTCAGTGCTGGGAATTATCTTCTGCCTGGTCGCTGCCCAACCTGTACTAGTTATCGGCTTTTCTGGGCCACTGCTGGTGTTTGAAGAGGCCTTTTTTAATGTTAGTGTTTCTCTCTCTTTACAACATCTATTTGAATACAGCATCAACCTTGTGTAATTGCTGGTCAGTTGATTTAAATTCTCCCATCATGCTTTTCCTCCTGGCTGAAGTTCTGTAAGTCTCAGGGCATTGAGTACATCGTAGGCCGAGTGTGGGTTGGCGCTTGGCTGGTGGTCATTGTCGTGGTCATTGTTGCCTTTGAAGGAAGCTTCCTGGTCCGCTTCATTTCCCGCTTCACTCAAGAGATCTTCTCTATCCTCATCTCCCTCATCTTCATCTACGAGACCTTTGCCAAACTTGGCAGGGTAAACACATTTTTATTTGGTATTTTAATGTGCATTCTACTGGGTCTTTAACATGGAACCATTAGTGTACATTTGTATCATTTGACTTTTGCTGCATTCATTTTTTTTTCAGGAATTTAGTTAAACAGAGACAGAGACCGTGATCAGCTGTTATCATATGCAAAATGGAAATGACCTGGAGAATATAATTTAATTTACTTTATCAAAATGCATGTCTCCTAATAGTTTTTCAACAGTAATTCCTCTAATACAAAATTATAGTAATTGATGGTGCTTGCTTAGGCAAATAAGCCTTAAATTGGACCAGCAATTGGGCTCTTTTGCCTTAGGCTATAATAATAAACACCTAGCAATTTGTAACCACTCAGAAACACTATAGCAACTACTTAAATTTGTTTCCTAAACTCCAATAGCTAACAGTAGCAAAGAGGCTTATTTTTATAACTTTATGTACTTTAAATTTCTTGAGCATACAATACTGGTCAAAAGTTTGTAATAATCAGTAAGATTTTTTCATGTTTTTCTTATTTACTTACATTTTTCTCTGAAGCTCACCAAGGCTATGTTTGATCAAAAATACAGTAAAATGTGAAATATTCTTACAATTTAAAATACCTGTTTTCTGTTCTATATATATTAAAATATGTTTTATATATATTAAAACAAGAATAAATTCCTGTGATGGCAAAGCTGAATTTTCAGCAGTTATTACTCCAGTCTTCAGTATCACATGAACCTACAGAAATCATTCTAATACTGATTTTGTGCTCAATTACTATTGGTGCTCAATTATTAATAGCTATTATTATTAATGTTGATCATTTTTGCTGCTTAATGATTATATGGAAACCATAAAACATATTTTTCAGGATTCTTTGATTAGAAGAAAGTTCAAAAGAACAGCATTTATCTGAAACAGAAAACATTTGTAAATGTCTTTACTGTTACTTTTGATCGATTTAGTGTGTCCTTGCTGAATAAAATTATTAATTTCTTACTTACCCCAAAACTCCTGAATGGTAGTGTATCATGGCTTCCACAAAAATATCAGACAGCAAAAACTGTTTTCAATATTGATAATAATAAGAAATGTTTCTTGAGAACCAAATTAGCATTTTAAAATTATTTCTGAAGAATGATATTACGTTTAAAAAGTGCTCAAATAAAAAAAAGTTATTTGAAATTGTAATCAAATTTAACTGTGTTTTTAATTAAATAAAGCAGCCTTGGTTTATTTTTAAAAAAATGGAATTATTCCAAATTTTTGACCAGTAGTGTTGTCATTATGGTACTCACTCAAGACATTAATTTAATATACTACAATACTGTATAAAGTTTTCTGTCCATTTCATTCTTCAGGTTTTCAAAGAACACCCTCTTATTCTGAATTATGACCATTTAAACACCACCGCTGAGGACCCTTGGCACTCAGTTGTCAGCTATCAGAGACTCCTGGACAATGTTACAGGCAATATGTCTGTCATGAGGTCCGTTACACACCGGCCTTATCCCAACACAGCTCTTCTGTCCATGTGTCTCATGTTTGGCTGTTTCTCTATTGCATACTACCTACGCATGTTCAAGAATGGCAAATTCCTGCCAGGCAAGGTAAATAGACTGTTGCAGATTGTAATCAAAATTTGACAACCTGACTTTATTGCAGGCTTCATTGAGTAGGTTCCATTTATGTAAAGAACTTAATGTTTGATGCATAGATTCGACGTTTGCTTGGTGACTTTGGAGTTCCCATTGCAATTTTCCTCATGGTGGCTATCGATATCAATATTGAGGATACATACACTCAGGTATGCTTGTAAATACTATTTAATTCTAAAAGGAAATTCTTATTTTAATTTTTGATGAGAATTAGATTCCTTGGCTGCTGTTATAGACAGATGATATTTTTTAGGATACCAATTCAGATCCAGTCCTATAAAGTTACTGTTTTGACCTCTCTGACCTTTGACTTGTCTCACAGAAACTGGTGGTGCCTAAGGGTCTTCAGGTGTCCAACCCTAAGATGCGGGGATGGTTAATCAACCCTATGGGTGAGCACAAGCCCTTCCCCATATGGATGATGTTCGCCTCTGTTGTCCCAGCTATGTTGGTCTTCATCCTCATCTTCCTAGAGTCTCAGATTACCACGTAAGTGATTTTTCTGAAGGAAGATGACTGAGGGTTTTTTATTGGTATTGATGGTTCCATGAGGAAACTTTTAACAGCCATGGAATTGGTCCATTGCACAAAATGTTCTCATAATGGAAAGAATTTTCGTGTTTTTTTTTGAAGAGTCATAAAAAGGTTTGTGGAACTCAAAATGGTTCTTTTATGCCATCTCTACTCCCCTTTATGCCAAAACCCCCTTTTGGAACTTTTACTTTTAATAGCACAATATAAAATTGACCAATCAAAATATATTTATTATATTTTAAGTAAAATTTACAGTTATGTGGAGTGCATGGAAGCTTGTTTCCACCAACTGTGACTTTTTATCTTTTTATCTTCTCTTAGAAGAAAAGGCAGAATTGTGAGATATAAACTTGCAATTGTAATTGCAAGATAAAAGTCACAGTTACAATTTTTATTTTTATGCCGTAGCAGAAACAAAAAAACAGAATTGTGAGAATTATAAGAAAAAAAAAAAGGTTAGTGAGATATAAACTCAAGATGGATTACAAGATGGATTACAAGATGTAAAGATGAGATCTCTTTGTAATAGAGAGTCAGTGGAGTAGTGGTGGCTTTGCTTGTTGGTATGTTGACAAACTTCTAAACTTCTTCTAAACATGGTTCTCACATACTACACTTTCTTATGGTACATTGTCTGTCCGTTTGCAGGCCTGTCCATTCTCATGGAGCCCATTCTAAAAATGATTCCTATTACAGCTCTGTTTGGAATCTTCCTCTACATGGGAATCACATCCCTCAGTGGGATTCAGCTTTGGGATCGAATGCTGCTTCTTCTTATTCCCAAAAAGTATCACCCCAATGAACCTTATGCTACAAAAGTATGTGTCTCTCAGAAGTTCTCACATCTTCCATTACTCTGTTGGAATACTTAGCATTTCAGTTTTTCCTTCTTGTAGATGTTGCATTCTTAAAGTTGGTTGCCTTTTGAATGTGTAACCAATTGATCCTGGTCTCTGTCTCCCTCTGAAGGTCAGCACCAATATGATGCATGTATTCACTATGATCCAGATCGTATGTCTGGCAATCCTGTGGATGGTGAAATCAAGCCCTGTGTCACTGGCTCTACCATTTGTCCTGATCCTCACCATTCCTCTGCGCATGTTCATGACTGGACGACTTTTCACAGAGCAAGAGATGAAATATGTAAGTGGCGCACTGACTGACGCAAAAAGAAATGTTAATTGCAAGTTGAACGCAAATTCATTTCAATCCATTGCATTTTCAAGCTATTCAAGTTTCTTTAAATCAGGGTTGTTTAAGAACAGCAATAGTATGTTTTAAGAACTATCCATTAACATATCTAAATAATTTAATTTCTACATTATATCTTCAATACAGCTTGATGGTGATGACGCCAAGGCAACATTTGAAGAGGAGCCAGGAGTGGATGTGTATTCTGAAACACAGATGCCGTTATAGATCATTTTCCTGGAACCAAACTCATTTTTCTCGATCAGCATTTAGAGTGCATCCAGCATATGAAAATTTTGACAAAATGATACCCAAATTGAACCCCAGTTTAATGCAACTTTGACAAACTTTAGAAATTAAGTTTTAGCATTTTAGGTGAGTGCATGTTGGGGGAAGGGGGTTCTCTGTTAACTATTGTTATTATGGTCCATTACAGTTCTTACAAGATGACATCATCATGACATGCAAAATTTGAATTCAAGTGCCTTTTATAACTTTTGCACGGACATTCATTAAGGTACTGCATTATGAAAATGCACATAGGATCAGCACATCACAAAGATATGATATTCTTCTTGCATTATAAAAAAAATAATTTTTATAAAGAATTTGTCTTGTTGGAGGAGTAGATGTACTTCTCTCTTCATATAAAGATGTGCTATTGTATTACCAGTCTAGATGTCAGTGAATGGCCTAAATCTAAATTTACATCAAATAACCTTATGTCCTTTACATGTTACAGGCAAATAAGACAAACAGCCAATGTGACACTGCATAAATATGAAATATTTAAATAAATTCTGAAAAAATATGCCTGTTTGTCCTTTTGCTGTTTTATCACCATAAAAAAATGATGTAGCTTATTGGAACCTACAGTTACCTCAGCATTTCAGATGCAGCTAATCATTCACACTAACAAACCAATTATTTTTTATTGAAAATATCACAACATTGAGCAGCCTATGGTTGTAAAAATGTAGAAACATATGGTAGGGTTCTCTAATGATCAATAATATTTATAAGAGCTTTAACCAATATTCTATTATTATTCTTATATTCAGAATTATCTAACATTACTGATAAACTATCATATAAAATCAGTTGCATACTGGATATATTCCCTATGTTTGCCAAGACTTGTCAAAAAAAAAAAAATTCAAATCCTTTTTTAAAATAAATAAATAGATAAACAGATAAAATGAATTAATATAACACAAAGAAAGTAAAAAAAGAAAAACAAAATGCTAATTAAAAAATGAAAATGTATACATAAGTGAATAAATGAAATTAAACATAAATAAGCAAACAAACAAAAAGTAACACAAAGGCACTTTCAGATGACCAAACAAAAACAAATCTCCATATGTAATTATTTTCAACAAACAACGAAGCGAATTAGATTTAGGTGTGTGTTGGTCAAAGTTTATATCTAATTAAAAGGCTAAGTTATCTGTTGAGAGAGAGAGAGAGAGAGAGAGAGAGAGAGAGAGAGAGAGATTGTGTCTCTTCATGAGATTTGGATTAAACTGCTCGATTCTTAGGCCTTTTACAATGTCTTTATGAACCTTTTTAAGTGTCAAATTTTGGTGTAATGGGCTTTCAGTGAAAGAACAATCTCTCAGGTTCATTTAGAATATTTTCATTTGAGTTTTTCGAAGATAAATGAAAGTCGGCCTATGTTTACAAAGACATGAGGAAAGCCTACTTCAGGAGATTATTTTAATTTTTTAATTTTAATTTAATCTCTTTAATTTAATAATAATAAAAAAAATGTACAGCTAATGTGCTCCCCTAATTTTACAGATCGTTCCTTCACTTATTGACTACAAAACCTAAATACACCACGTTTCAAGTAGTTTTATTTGCACACAAATTTACATAGAATTCAATATTATTATTCATATTATTGCCTAATAGTGAATAAAATAGCTAATTTTGTGCAAATTACAAATCATATCGAAAACATCTGGAACTCCGTTTAGTGAAAACTTGAATCAGTTGTAGTTTCAGACCTGGCTAGGCGATTCAGCGTTGAGATGAACGAGGCTCGATTGGTCAGGTCTGAGTAAAGGGAAGTGGAAGTCTGCAGACGGGGATAACAGATCGAAATCCGAGTGTGGAACTTTGTTTTTGTCTGTGAGGAAATACTTTAAGGGAAATGTCTTTTCGGACCTTTTGTGTGTGTGTTACCTTTCATGCGCAAACCATTAATACGACAAAGATCTAGTAGATTCCTTTCAGATTTGATTATTGATTTGATCAGATGAGCAGCCTCAATCAGTGCAGTGAACAGACCGACAACAGCAACAGCCCCCATTCCAGAGCTGGTGAGTGACAGTAATGTCCATATAATGCAGATAAAACGATATAAATCACGCCAAAGTATGTGTTGGGATTTTTTTACGTAACGTTACAACCTCTTACGGCTCAAATTCAAGTCTGTATCGTTAAATCCACTAGACTCAAGCCTTACCTTGTTGTGAATGTCCTCATAATAATAATAATACAATTTTTGCATCAGTCATGTTTAATTAACCTATCTTGTCGTATATTATCTTATGCCATTAAAGCAGTTTGGTTTATCTGTGTTCAAGCTACTGAACGGAACCTGTTATTTCAGTCTGTAGGCATGTAACATTACATGTTATTGTGATCACTCGATATGTTTGATTAAAATATATGATGTTTCTTTTATCATTGGGATAGTCGAGTTATTCAAAGCAGTGCAGTGACGGATCATTGATTCTTCTAGCAGCTGCTTTATACAGGAGCGTGTATCGTTGATATATTCGATTGTTATTATAATATCACAAGCAAACGCAGAACTACATGGTCAGGACTTTCGTTTTGTATGACTTTATAAAGGCAGACGGAATCATATATTGCTGTCTCATGCCCTGCCTGTGTCTGTATTTGTCTTCCTTTGTTTGGGTTGTTGTTGTTCCAGCCTCTCCTCAGCCCATGACTGCTGCACTACAGCATGTAGACAGCAGTGCTTTCTCCTGGAGCTTTTGCAAATGAAAATGGAGGACGTGTCTCTGTCCAGTATGGACAACAGTAAGATGGAGGTGAGTGGGTATGCCTTTGTTTTTCACATGTTGTATTCTGCATAATTAGATCTGTGTTGAATAAACAAACACATGTGGGTGTTTCACCTCTGTGTCATGAAGCCTGTCTCATGGTATACATTGTACACACATTTCATTGTCTGATGTGTCCAGTGAGCGCAATGCGAATGTGATGTGTACCCTTTTGAAAGTTACAGTGTGATTCAAGCGGGTTAATACGTGTATGCGTTGCACCTTCTCTTACAGGGCTTTGCTCAAGAGATCCTGTCTGACCTGGTGGAGGACGCCTGTTTGGGGCTTTGTTTTGAAGTTCACAGGGCTGTCAAACAGGGATACTTTTTCCTGGATGATACAGACCAGGAGAGTATGAAGGACTTTGGTGAGAGTCTCACATGTTTTTTTAAATATGACATTGAATTGGCATTCTGGGACTTAAGACCTGTTCACACAAAGAACGATAACTATAACAATAGCTAGTAGCATTCACACAAAGACACAGTAATATTCCATCTATTATAAGCATGCACTGCAATTGTTGTCTGCCACTTTAAATGCTTGAGCTCTTTAAAGCAGGATGGACTCAATGTCAATGTTTTTATCATTCATCAGCTGGAAAAAAAAAATAGTTTTGAAAGTCGTTTCAACGATGGCATCCCTCTGTTCCTCTTGCTATATATATATATATATATATTTTAAAATTTATAATGATTTTTAAAACTATATCTTTATCATACTTAGTGTAAATTGGCATTTAGTCTGGTTTTATAATGTAAATGGAATTTTTTTTCCGGGCTGTTTTGAAAAGTTCACAATCTTTCACTGATATGACACTGATATGTCATGTGTGGTCACTTCACTAAAAGGGTTTAAGATGATCATTTTTATAATGACTTTATCACAGCAGAATTTCACAGGGAAAAAATTGTCATTAGTATAGTGATGTATAAATCACAGCTCACACTTTCAAACAAAGCAGCTTTCAATTGGTCAACGCAGCAAGTAATATTCGTTGTGAAATCTGCACCCTCATTTGAAATTCCTGATTGTGTGGATTCCAATTGACAAAAACTGGATTTCCCCCCTCAAAAATTTCCCGCAGAACAACAGTACATGTGGCCGCACCTTTAAACATGATGGTTCAGAGCTGTTGCAAGGGTTTACACAGATGCCATAAAGGAATCATCCACTCAAAAAAGAAAATGTATCATGTCATTTTGAGCCCATAACTACTTTCTTCTGTGAAGCACAAAAAGACTTATTTTGAAAATGTTCACGTTACCCTTTTCCATCAAATGAGTGACCTGGATCTGAGCTGGAAGGGTGATTTTACGCTAGCTGTTATCCTGGTTCGCTTGGATGAATTGAACTCTGATGCACACTTGCAGACTGCCTTGAAAAGGTGCTACAAATTTTGCTGTCTTCTCCTGTGTTGCTGTTACCTTGTGACAGGGGTAAACAAATCTAGCTTTAATGGCGCAAAAGTACTGTTGTTCAGAATCAAAAACTACAATGTGAACACAATCCAGCAGGGTCAGGGGGACGTCAAGAAATCAAACCGAATGTAAGAGCATCCTCAAGCTCTAAAAATGACTAAAAAATCATAAAAGCAATCTTCATGACATTTGCATTATGATCCAAGATGTCTGAAGTCATACAACCAAAGTCCTTTTTAGGGAAAGTTAGTTCATATTTGTAATGGCAGCTATTTCAGGTATGAAAGACCAACTTTTGTCTGATTAAATGGAGAAATACTAAAATCTCAAAAACTCACATTTGAATAGCATATTGAGATTAACGACCTCATAAACATTGTTTCTTATCATCAAATAGTGTTAAGCCTATATTTCAGATATTGGTTCAGCCAATGTGTATGTGCAGTGCCACGTGCATGTCTTAGTTGGCTCCTTTATTTAGATGTAAAATATTTTTTGTTGTACGATGAGTGAACCATCTTGGTATATACAGCTTTTGGAAGAACCAACCAAAATTTAAGCCACCTTTAACCCAAAACTTTTTTTTTTCCCCACTGTTATTTGTAGAAATTGTGGACCAGCCTGGTGTAGACATTTTTGGGCAAGTGTACAACCAGTGGAAGAACAAAGAGTGCGTATGTCCCAACTGCAGCCGGAGCATCGCTGCCTCACGATTTGCTCCTCACCTGGAGAAATGCCTCGGCATGGGCCGCAACAGCAGTCGCATTGCCAACCGCAGGTATTATGACTGAACATTTCCAGAAAAAAACTTTAACATAGATGTCACCTGAACTCCAGGCAAGTGTTCATGAGGGGTTGATGCTTGCCTGAATGTCTGGAATCCATTTTTGATAATGCTAGTCGTAGGGCTGGGCGATATATAGAACGATATGATCATGCGCATCTCGTCAGTAAAGCCGGTTCCGTGATTAGCGGTAAATCTCCATCACCTGCTTTCAA
>JAUZSZ010000114.1:7533804-7545435 GCA_034780575.1 Labeobarbus marequensis | reverse complement strand
ATACCATGCAGATTTGGAAATGCACAAGGTTGAGTAAATGGTAACAGCATCTTAATTTAAGAACTATCCATTAACATTTCTAATTAATTTCCTTTATATCTTCAATACAGCTTGACGGTGATGAGGCCAAGGCAACATTTGAAGAGGAGCCGGGAGTGGATGTGTATTCTGAAACACAGATGCCATTATAGATCATTTTCCTGGAAACAAACCAATTTTTCACAATCAATTTTTTTATAGTGCATCCAGCATATAATTTTTTTTTTTTTACAACTTCAGCCCCCTTTTAATGCAACTTTGACCAAATTTAGGGATTAAGTGTTATCATTTTTGGTATGTGTGCGTGTGTATGTGTGTGTGTGTGCGGGGAGGGGGGGGGGGTTGTTAATTGTTGTTTTAATGGTCCATTACAGTTCTTACAAGACAAAAATTTGGATGTACATTAAAGTGCCTTTTATAACTTTTGCAATGACACTGATTAAGGTAGCCTACTGCATCATGAAAATAGGACCAGGTCGTCAAAAAGATATGATATTGCTCTTGCGTTACAAAGAAATCATTTTTATGAATACTTTGTGTTTTAGGAGGAGTATATTTACTTCTCCTTTCATAAAAGGATGTGCTGTTCCCAAATCTATATCAAAAAAGATTATGTCTTTTCCATGTTACAGACAAATAAGACAAACATCCAATGTGACATAAATGTGAAATATTTAAAATATATATAAAATAAATTCTAAAAACATATGCCTGGTAGTTTGTTGTTTTGCTGAATTATCTCCATCAAAAAATGATGTAATATATTGGAGCTTAACATTTCAGACACAGCTCATCATTCACTAAGGTTTATAATGTGCTCCCCTAATTTTTCAGATCTTTCTTTCGCTCATTGACTACAAAGTAACAAAGTTTTATTTGCACATAGAATTAGTACAAATTTTCAAAGAATTCAATATGAGTATTATTGTCTTATAGTAAATAAAGTAGATAATTTTGTGCAAAGTACAAATCATATCAAATATACCTTGAACTCCGCTTAGGGAAACTTTTTTTTTTTTTTTTTTGCTTTGCGAAACTTGAATCAGTTGATTTCCATTTCCCTTTTTCCAGACCTGGCTAGGCGATTCAGCGGCGAGGCGTTCGGAATAAGTTGAACGGGGATCGATTGGTCAGGTCTGGGTAAAGGGAAATGGAAGTCTGCAGACGGGGATCAGAGATTGAAATCCGAATGTGGAACTTTGTTTTTGTCTGTGAGGAAATACTTTTAGGGAAATGTCTCTTCGGACCTTTTGTGTGTGTTACCTTTCATGCGCAACCCATTAATTGGACAAAGAACTAGTGGATTCCTATCAGATTTGTTTATTGATTTGATCAGATGAGCAGCCTCAGTCAGTGCAGTGAACAGCCCGACAACAGCAACAGCCCCCATTCCAGAGCTGGTGAGTGACAGTAATGTCCATATAATGCAGATAAACCATATAGATCACTTCAAAGCAGTGGTTTTTTAAAGTACAAATTCTTACGACTCAAATTCAAGTCAGTATTGTTAAATCCAATAGACGCAAACCTTGTGAATGTCCTCATAATGATGCAGTTTTTGTATCAGTCATGTTTAATTAACACATCTTGTCTTTTATTATCTTATGCTGTTAAAGCGTTTTAGTTTATGTGTTCGAGCTGCTGAACGGAACTTGATATTTCAGACTGTAGGCGAGACGGGATGTAGCATTACATGTTATTTGTTTGATTAAAATATATGATGTTTCTTACAGTTATAAATATGAAACAAGCTTTATCATTGCGATAGTCGAGTGTGTGCGATGGAAACGGCTGTTATTGAAGGCAATGCAAAGGCGTATCATTGGTTCTTCTAGCAGTTGCTTTATACAGTAGCGTTGATGCAGTCAAATGCAGAACTACATGATCAGGACTTTCGTTTTGTATGACTTTTTAAAGGCATGCGGAATCACATATTGCTGTCTCACGCCCTGCCTGTGTCTGTATTTGTCTTCCTTTGTTTGGGTTGTTGTTGTTTCAGCCTCTCCTCAGCCCATGACTGCTGCACTACAACATGTAGACAGCAGTGCTTTCTCCTGGAGCTTTTGCAAATGAAAATGGAGGACGTGTCTCTGTCCAGTATGGACAACAGTAAGATGGAGGTGAGTGGGTATGCCATATATTATATTCTGCATAATTAGATCTGTGTTGAATAAAGAAACACATGTGGGTGTTTCACCTCTGCGTCATGAAGCCTGTCTGGTGGTATACATTTTACACCCATTTCTTTGGTTTTCCCAGCTGATGTGTCTAGTGAGCACATTGCGAATGTGATGTGTATCCTTCTGAAGGTTACAGTGTGTTTCAAGCTTGTTAATACATGCATGTGTTGTGCCTTCTTCCACAGGGCTTTGCTCAAGAGATCCTGTCTGACCTGGTGGAGGATGCCTGTTTGGGTTTTTGTTTTGAAGTTCACAGGGCTGTCAAACAGGGATACTTTTTTCTGGATGATACAGACCAGGAGAGTATGAAGGACTTTGGTGAGAGTTTCACATGTTTCTTAAATACGGCATTGAATTTGCATTCTGGGACTTGAGGCCCATTCACTCAAAGAATGATAAATATAACAATAGCTATTAGCGTTCACACAAAGACACCATAATATTCCACCTATTATAAGCACTTTGCTTGAGCTCTTTAAAGCAGGATGGATTCTTATCCTTCATCAGCTGGAAAAAAATAGTTTTGAAAGTCATTTCAACTATTGCGTTCCTCTGTAATGTTATCATTAGGTTTGTAGTGTGGACCTTGCTATTCTTTCAAATGTATAATGATTTTTAAAACTTTCTTTATCATCCTTTCTGTAAACTGACGTTTAGTCTGGTTTTGTAATGTAAATTATTTTCCTGGCCATTTTGAAAAGTTCACAAACTTTCTCTGATATGACTAGAGTTATGGGGTTTAAGGGTTTAGATGTTAATTTTTATAATGGCTTTACAGCACTATAACTTTAAGGTGTGATCACAGCAAAATTGTGCGGGTAAAAATGTCCATTGTCTAGTGTCATTAGTGTAGGGATGTATGAATCACAGCTCACACAGAGGTCACTTTCAAACAAAGCAGCTTTCATTTGGTCAAGGCAGCAAATTTAAATCATATTCCCTATGAAATCTGCCCCCTCATGTCAAATTCCTGATTGTGTGGATTCCAATTTGACACAAACTGGATTTCACCCTCAAAAATTTGCAGAATAGTACTTGTGGTGGCACCTTTAGACATGAATGGTTCAGAGCTGCTGGAAGGGTTTACGCAGATGCCTTAAAGGGATCGTTCACTCAAAAAAAAGAAAATGCATCATTTTATTTTGAGCCCATTACTATTTTCGTCTGTGAACCACAAAAAAACTTATTTTGAAGAATGTTCACGCTGCTCTTTTCCATCAAATGAGTGAATTGAATCTGCGCTGGCAGGGTGCTTTTACATTTGCTGTTGTGCATCCGGGTTGGTTTGGATGAAGTGAACACTTCCGTTTTCCGAACTCTGATGCACTCCTGCAAACTATACCCAAGTCTGCCTCAAAAAGGCTAAATGTGTACACGGTATCTGTTTGTCTGGGTTCTCACTCAATTTTCTGACAATTGAGAATCACACACTGCAAGCACTGCAACCTTCATACAAAAATAAACTCCTGTGTTCTTTAAAACATTTATAGTACATAGACACAAGTGCTGTTATGTATTTGTGAACAAAACCAAAGGTTTAAAAAATAAAACTAAGTATACAAGTGAGGCGTGCAGTTCTACAAATTTTGCCGCCTTCTCCAGTGTTGTTGTTACCTCTCAACAGGGGTAAGCAAATGCCACTTTAATGGCGCAAAAGGACCATTGTTTGGAATCAGAAATACAATGTGAACACAATACAGCAGGGTCAGGGAGACTTCAAGAAATCAAACGAAATGTAAAAGCACCCTCAAGCTCTAAAAATTATGAAAAAAAACCATAAAAGCAGTCTTCATGACATTTGCATTATAATCTTCCTTTTTAAGGAAAATTCGTTCACTTGGTAGCCATATTTGTAAAGGCAGCTATTTCGGGTCTGCAAGACCAGCTCCTGTCTACTTGAATGGAGAAATTCTCAAATCTCAAAAACTGCTTGCCAAACTCACATTTAAATGGCATATTGTCATTAACAACCCCATAAACATTATCATCAAATTGTGTTAAAAAGCATATATTTCAGATATTAGTTTAGCTAATGTGTGTGTGCAGTACCAAGTGCCCATTGTAATATAAGGGAACAATCTCTTGGTATATGCAGCATTTTGGAATGAAGCCACCTTTAACCCGACACTCTTGTTTTCCACTGTTATTTGTAGAAATTGTGGACCAGCCTGGAGTAGACATTTTTGGGCAAGTGTACAACCAGTGGAAAAACAAAGAGTGTGTGTGTCCCAACTGCAGCCGGAGCATCGCTGCCTCACGGTTTGCTCCTCACTTGGAGAAATGCCTTGGCATGGGCCGCAACAGCAGTCGCATTGCCAACCGCAGGTATTGTGACTGAACATTTCCAGAAAAAAATGTAATATAGATGTCACATGAACTTGAGGCAAATGTTCATGAAGGGCTGGTGCTTGTCTGAATGTCTGGAATCTGTTTTTGATCATGCTAGTCATGTGACTGCTATTTTGGAGCATGTGATGGTAATGCGTGTGTATATAAATATATATTTAGAATTGCGAGTGGCAACAACACAAACAAATCAGAGAGCGATCAAGAGGACAATGATGATGTCAATGACAATGACTGGTCTTATGGCGCAGAAAAGAAAGGTGAGTCTGTTATATATCACCTTTCTTTGCAATATTCTAGATTTAATCACTAAACCACTCAAGGGATTTCACAGCATAACTATTTATGAATGTATGCGTGTTGTTGTATCATTTTAACGCTTAATATTTTGCCTTCTAGCCAAGAAGAGAAAGTCAGATAAGGTATTTTTACATTCTTTGAAACAACCTGTACACTTGGTAAGTTTGTTTTAATATTACAGATGTTCTGTTTGCTCTTAGATGACCTCTCAGCATTTGTAGCCACAGGATCTGGGGCAAATTAGATGTAGAATTAGTTAATTAAAGGATGTAGAATTCTTATCCACAATTCCTGTCAATAAGAATGCTTTGGCTAGTAGTTGTTGATAAATTAGCTTTAATGTAGTATATTGTACCTGCCTTTTCCATTACTATGTCTTTTTTATTATTATTGATTTCATTTGCATATCCTGGCTGCAGGGTAATATTTGATTTTTATTTTTCTGTGCAGAATCCAAATTCACCGAGAAGATCCAAATCCATGAAACATAAAAATGGTAGGTGTGTGTTTTTCTTTCTTGTGTGAAATCTGTAATATTATATTCAAGTTTAAGGGCCCCGATATACTCATGGCGAAGTTCTTTTTCATTCTTCGCTTAGAGGTTAAAAGAAGTTTGAAAAACTTGAGCAGCAGTGATATACTGTTAGCAAACAAGGCAATGCTGCCCACGCTGGTGATGGTGGCATTTAGATGAATATGTACTGCTTGCTTTCCTCTCAAATGTAAAAATAAACACAACAAAAATGACAGCAATCGGGGGAGAAAAGCGGTGATTGGCATCTGATCATATTGACGTGAATATGTTTGCACAAGCTCAGTCTCTCCAGTCAAACTTCATTCAAGTCAAATTTATTATATAGCACTTTATAGGCTACTATAGATTAATAATTCACCCAAAAATGAAAATTTGCTGAAAATGTATCAGCCCTCAGGCCATTATATAGATGAGTTTTTCTGGAACACATTTGGAGAAATTTAGCATTACATCAATGGGTCCTCTGCAGTGAATGGGTGCCGTCTAAATGTGAGTCCAAGCAACTGATAGAAACATCACAACAATCAACAAGAAATCCACACGACTCCAGTCCATCAGTTAACATCTAGTGAAGCGAAAAGCTGAGTGTTTATTAAAAAAAAAAAAACAAGTTCACCATTAAGACATAACATCAAACTTTTGCTTCTGGCTAAAATATGAGTTCTTTATCTACAGCATAATATTGCTTTCTCCAGTGAAAAAATTGTGTAGTGTGAATCAAAAGAGAAATACTAACATTTGCAACTGAAAATGTTTTTGAGAGGACAACTGGGGACGGACTTTTTCACTGGAAGAAGAGTTATGAATTTTCTTTGAACTATTCCAAAAAAACGAGCAGCTTTCCTGTGTCAGTGTCGTTTACAATTTCTGCTATAAAGCAGCTCTCCAGTGTGTTCATGTATTTACTCACTTCTAACCTCGACAGACTGAAGAGAAGAAATGAACCGGAGAAAATTTCCACGTCAAAGAAGTCGGAGCCACAGAGCGCACCTACTCATTATGTAATCGTCATGGACCAATGGTAGTTCGAAGGCGTTTACCAGCCAGAGCAAACTTTTCCAGAAAGTTGGCTTTGGCAAGTCAACTGATTTTGTTCGAAATGACTTCACAACAGTGCGTTCTTCAATTTCGCTTGAAGTATACGGGGCCTTTAGCGGCCGTTCACACGGAGCGTGTTTTTGCATTGAAAAACGTGACATGGGGAATGGGGTGGGGAACGCAAAGACACTTTCCTTTAGCTCAATTATCGAATATCCATCTAGTGCATGTTTACAAAGGAAAACAATGGAAATGCAGTGTAGCGGAATGCAAAAAACACAATCTGTGTGAACGGCCCCTTAAGTTGCATTCAGCAAGTTCGAGGTCCATTTTAAATGCTTTACATGCCAGTTAAAAATATTGTAAGGCAATGATGTATGCTAACAGTCAACTGTCTTTGAGACTTTTAAAGTTATTGACAATAATTTAAAACATTTTAATTAACTGTCTGGTGAATGGTTTTCTTGAAGCTTTGCTGGGTCCTAAGAGACATGTGGAAAACCAGGACAGCTCGTGCGTGTTTCTAAGAGAGGAGACATTCTCTCAATAACACTGAGTATCAGGAGTCACTCACTACCCACAGTGCCACACAGTTCACTTTATCACAGGATTGTGTGATCGGAATTATGCTGATCAGTGGCGGAGATGTGGACTAATTCTTCTGTCATTCAGTTTACATGATTTTTTTCCGTTTTCATCTTCAGAATTTTTTGCACAATCGCTCATATCCTGCTCATGCAGCTTTGATGGCTGGTCTCTCAAAAACGACACACCTAGAATAGAGGAACTTGCACGATTCTCTCAGGGAGGAAGTTAGAACTCATCATATCGGCAGACAGACGCCGGGCCAGTTGAGCTCTCCCATCACTAAGGTGCAGGATTCTTTCTAAATGAAATTGAAATGAAATTCTCATTCTGGGAGGATTTTACAGCAGTTAATAATGAAATCGTTAAAGATTTAATAGCAAAAAAATCAAGATCATAAATCAGTGTGAACAGTTTCCCATCAGGTAATTACTACACAGTTTTTTATTACATTGTTTTGGAGAATCATGATCCAGTAGAGTATTTTCTTTTCTCTGTAGTTCAATAGCCAAAGTGTGGTACAGTTGTACTGTATTATGTCACTAGTTCTGTAGCACATTATCATACTACAATTTATTTTCAGTAGTAAGTTATTGGTTACAAAGAGAGGAAAGACAGTTTGGCATAGACCTCCAAAAATAATTAGGGCTTGAGAATATCTTTATCATTGTAATTTTTTTTTTGGTCTTTTCTCAATTTTTTATGTATTAGATGTTTACAGTGTAAGGTGTCCTGTGCGGTCTCACTTTGTGACTGTGTGTGTATATATATATATATATATATATATATATATATATTTGACTAGGTGAAAGATGCTGCTATCCTGACCGTGAGACATACGCTTATGGGCATGTCATCAATGTAATAAAAGATCAGAACTCTGAACATGCTTTGTGTGTGTGCTGCAAATATTTATTTCTGAAATATGGCAAAATAACTTTCCAGTATGTAAGTCTCTTGGTAAAATTCAATGCTTAAGGCTTTGGCCTCTTTTGGAACTATTTTGTTGGCAGATAAGAAATATACGATTAACTGGCCAATATTTGTCAGGTCAGTTTCTCAAAATTGGTTGTATGAGCTACCATTCCAAGATTCCTGATAATTAATACAACAAGAAGGGCAGTTGTATATCTCCAACAATGGGAACATTGCAGATGTTGAGTAATTTATTACTACTACTCGTATGCATGTGTTTTAGATTGTAATTTTTATCAGCCACAAAAGTCTTTATGAAATGTAGTACCCAACTTAGTCTGTGATTTCGAACGCAGTGTGAAACTTTTCACTGTTCAAAGCAACACTTGTATTTGGAAAAACATTGCTTTCGACTAAACAGAGTAGTACGGAGACCCTTAGGAAAAAATGTGTTGGTTTGTTTTTCTGGTCCCAAAATATACAACAATCACTAAAACTGAGGAAAACTTAACTTAATTTCTTAAAAAATAATAAATATGTCCTGACAATACTTGTTAATAATTAGGCTAATTACTTGATCCACCTGTGAATATTTTTGATGATGTTTTGAGTAACGTTTGAGTAAGTACAGACTGAAGATAAATTTTTGTGTAATTTATTTCTGCATAATTTTGCTTACAGTAAAGCCATAAAGAAAGAAGAACAGTAAACGCACAAGAACAAAAATAATTAACTGAAACCGTTTGCCAGTATTTTATTTACACTTGTTCAAATCCCTTCTTTAATTAAATTAAATATAATTACTTAGTTTTGGCCTGCCTCAGTTCCTTGTCAACAAATTGAGCAACATCAAGAATTGAGGGGGGAAATACACATTGAGGGTATGAGCTTAATTTCCATATTCAAAACAAAAGGTCTTCTTTGTACACTTGCAAGTATAGAAGACAATAGGTCGCCTATTTGGAGGATTTGAGGGAAAGTTATTTGGCAACCCAGAGGGAGGAGATCCGAGAAGCCACACACACTGATAACTGTAGACATTGGTCAGGCTCTTAAAATGTTGTGGAGAGGCAACCATTATGATAAACAGGGGTTTGACATGCTTTTAGAGGAAGAGATGACACGCTCAACGGACGTCGATCGACGCTTGACAGAAGAATACATAGATGTTTGAACGCGATGCTGAAACGCTGAACTTTAATTTTTAAAAAAAAATTTTTTTTTTTTTTTGAGTGACTGAGTAACGATTTTGGATTTGTTTCTTAATTATTAGCGGGAAGAATTATATAAAATGGCTTCTAGATTGGGTTTAGCAGGTTTCCCCGTCAACCCCAGTACCCCAATAAACCCCAGCATGACCCCCATGAACCCGGGTCACAGCAGCGCCATGAGAATGCCAGCAATGCCGCAGAATTCACTCTTCAGAGGGATGGGCAGTACCCCGAACCAGTACCTCCAAGTAAGTTACGAGACCACTCTTTACTTGATCTTAGAGGCGTTTAGCATCACGCCATAGCTTCAGTCTTCCCTTCTGATCTAATATAGGAAGTGGCATAGCAACCGTGACGGTTTAATAGCACATTTATGACAATAAACACTGTCACAAAATACAAGGATGCTTATTTACAGTAATAAAAAGAGAAAAGACTGAAATTTTGAATTAATTATTTTTAAAAACACTGTATAGTGAGGCCCTCGAAGAACAAACATATACTTCCGCGTTTGAGTCCCACCGCGAACACAGCGCGCGTGCTTTACTTTGAATATGTTACCTGCAAACAATCGGGTCAGACATCAACAAAAAGTGCCATGGTGATGCTATTCCACTGTTAAAATGGAATGTTCCATGTTACCAAATGTTAAAAATGGATCAAAGTTATGCCATATTTTTGTTGTAACCAGCATACATGTGGGCCTAGTCCTACATAATCATATTTTACCTGTAATAACAGTCTGCTATTTGTTAGTGTCACAATAGCAATACTCAAATCCTTCAATCGTACCCACAGCGCCCGAGTATGTCACCGAGCCGAGGAATGCCAATGGGGGGCATGGGGTCTATGGGTTCCCCTCTACCCGGTCCGTCTTATAGCGGAGCCATGCCCATGCGACCCGGGATGCCTCAAGCCGCGATGGACCCCACCCGGAAGAGACTCCTTCAGCAGCAACAGCAGCAGCCCGGTGGTCTTATGGGTCCGAGAAGGGGGTTAGTACATTTAGTATCAATATTTGTGCATGTATGGCCACAAATTTAAAGTTACATAACGTTCATATCACTTGAAATTTCCCATTGAAGTCTGTGTTATGAGGCCTTATAAACAAAGAAAGGTTTTAGTTTTGGAGCACTAAGTAAAGTTTGTATTAGATAATGTTAATAATGTGGCATAAAGTGGTCTGGTTCTACTATAGAGCAGGATGTCAAGTATGATGTAAAATCTAAGAAAAGCCTCTAAAGCATAAGAAGCGTATGATTCTGCTTACATGACAGCAAGTGTCATGTACTGAACCCAAAAATGTCATCTTACAGCGGATAGGCGTTTGTCTCTGGAAACCAAAGACTTCTTTGTCCTTCTAACTGAGAGGCTCATTTGTTTGATTTTGTCAAAGAAGCATAGCATAGCTGTGAATTTAAAAAATGGTTTAAAAATGTCTCATGATATTAGCAAAAAGACTAAGCCACAGGGCAGATTAATTTGATATTATTGATGTTTGCTGAGGCATTTTGAACACCTTAAAATGGAAATTTTTTAGTTGTTCACCCCCATGATGTTCCAAACCCGTATGACTTTATTTATTCCATCAGAAATCAAAGAAAATGTTTTGAGAAATGTCCCAGTGTGGTCATTGGTATATTTCTTTTGTATTCTCCAGAAATAGTCATAAAGGTTTGAAAAGACATGAAGGTGAGGAAACGATGACAGAATATTTATTTCTGGGTAAATTATCTCTTTAACCATAAATATTAAATTTGGCCATTTGTGATACACGCATGAACAATTTACACCTCAAATTAGTATCTGTTTGAGGAGAGATGTCCTATTATTGATCCAAGCAATTCGATGATTTTTGGTTTTGAATGATAAAACAAGTGAAAATTCCACAGAAAAAATTTAGTGGACAAATCCAGTCACTTTAATAGGAATCCATGCGATCAGGAGCTTCACACAAGGCCAAAGATGTTCCCCACCAGATTTTGCTCATGTTTAAGTTGGTCTCTCAAAACGAGTATTTTTCTGTTACAATACAGAAATATTGCAAGTAACGTGTGAAAAGTGATATGCATCACTACTGTATTGACAATGGGCAATAGACCTTTTTTTGTCGACTGAAATTTTGCTAATGTGACCACACCTTTACAATTATTGGGGGGGGGGGCTCTTTTATTTATTGCTACAAAACAATAATAAACTATTTCTGCTAAGTTAAAATAATTGAGCATTTGAGCTCAATCTGAACTTAAGGAAAGATGCAGAATTTCCAACTTTTTAAATGTTTCATTGTAAAACTTGAGGACAAATTTATATTTGTTTAAGAGTATTTATGTGGCACACACTTCAGTACTTTAAACTGTGCACACTGTAATTGAAATAATGTTTTAAAATATGTTCGTGTTGAGTCATGTTTCTTACACATCTGCTCTACATTTTCAGGGTGAAGAGGCGTAAGATGGCTGACAAAGTCCTCCCACAAAGG
>JAUZSZ010000114.1:7324536-7335555 GCA_034780575.1 Labeobarbus marequensis | reverse complement strand
GTCACTGGGTAACTTGTTTTTACACAGCTGTGATCCAAAAATAAAGAACATGATGTACTGAAGATTAAAAAAGGGGGTAAAAAAACAATCTTACCACTGATACGAAGTCATAGTAGCAGAATGTGCCTTAAAAAAGCTTGACGTTTGCATTTCGGTCCTCTCAAGAGACAAAAAGGAAATATTTCTATCATGCAAACTTATGCAACCCCTGCTTATATTTATCCGGTTCTAATCAAAATTTTGGAAATGTCATGTGGGAGTTTGTTCATAAGAAGCTGTCTGTTGTTATCTCCTGAAAAAAGCTATTTGTTATGACTAGCTGGATATTTTGCATTTTTAAATGCAGGAATGGGGATACAAGATGCTGTCTCAGCCAAACTTGTGCTGGAGAAGTGGAACAGCGAACACTGAAGAACCAAACAGCACAGCTTGCACAACTGTCTTGTCTGCCATAGTGGTGGCGTCTTTACCTTGATCAATGATTATGAGAACTAAACACTAATCGCAATTATCACTTTTTTTTAAACATTTTCTAGCATCATTAATAGAGTGCTGAAGGGTTGATGTATTTTTGTTAGCCAAATCCTTGAAATGAGTCAGCATTTTAGTAATTCCATTTCTATCTAAATAAGGTTATTTCACATTTTATTCGACAACATAAAATACACCTGTAAATACCCCTTTGTGATTTTTAAAAATCTTTTTTACTTGTCTTAAAAAAAGCAGTTGCTGACAAAAGGATGTCTGGGACATTGAACATCACACCGAACTACTTAAACTTTTGAGGAAATTTCTTTAAATAAAGGTTGAAAGAGTTGTTGGAAGCTTAATGATGGTCATTTGACTTGTGTCGTGATGTATGCAGCATTTTAGCCTTCAAAATTCATAAAGCTGTGTTCATTTGTTTAGATTATGATGAACAAAACATGGAAGAACCATAAAATTCTGTTGGCCACAGAACTTATTTTTTTGCAATAATCCAAAAGCCAATGGAAAATCCCTACTGGATTATGGTTGAGAGAACCAGGGTGATGCTAACTTCCGGGTTGGCCTACAAAAAAACAACCGCAGCAGGCTATACTGTATCCTAACCAGGCACAACCTAGACAAATTATTTTTCGCACTGTGCCCGTGAGCAAATTAATAAACAGACATTAAAAAAAATAAAGGACAGAGACGAATGTTTTTATATTTGGTTTCTATTTTCAGACAAAAGTTAATACATTGTAGCTTTAGTGGAGACAATAAAAGCATGAATAAAGGATTTTAAATGTTTAAAAAGTTACAGACTTGTCAAAATGACAAAATTAAACATTCCATGTGGCAAATTACAACCATTTCATCTTGAACCATGTCTGAAGTCCGATTAGAAGTTACTTAATGTCTGTACCCTAACAACAAACTCTTTATATTTGCTGAATTCAAGAACCTACTACATTTAGCACAGCCTTCAAGGGGTCTTTCAGATATATGAACCCCATGCCATAGCGTTGAGGTACATTACAGAAACTTCTGACATGCTAAGCTTTCCAATAAAAACCTGGTCTGATACTAGGCACTGGTAGATCTGTAGTCTAAATACAATACTGGGACTGTAAAATGGATAAAACTCTGTCAGACTCCTCCAACAGACTGACTAAAACACAGAGAGAGATTAAACAAGAGATCTGCCTTTTTGAATATTCAGATACAGTAGTGAAAATATGCTATATGCTGACAAAAAAGCTGTAATATGCATTTTAACTAGGTTTGTTTCCTATACAGTTAAACAAAATAAACTCTCTAGTATGGAAACCGTAACACAGGAACCAAAAAATAAAGTGTTTTCTTCAGCTATCCTCTTGGAAAATAGTTCCTTCAATATTACTGCAATCTCTGTCTCTTACAAGTACGCATAATTAACACTCCCCACTGTTTAAGAAAAAAATAGATTAGCGTGAGCAAATTGAAATCCATGACTTATAATAATTCATATAATTCATTTTCTACAAAAACGCAGATTGTAAACAAAATATATGGGCTCACAAAGGCACTGAAAGGAGTATTTAGTTCATCAAAATGAGGGGAAAATAAAGGAGATCATTAGAAGCCAACAGGAATTTCTTAGTGTGCGGGAAAGAAAACAACTATGGATCCCACTCCTCATCTCTCGGAAGCAAATAATCTGGCATCTTAGCTAGTTAGTGGCGCAATTCTAAATACAATGCAGGAGAGAGACATATCTGTATGCATACACTCTGCAGACTCCTTCCCCAACACACATTTCCCATCATCCCCGCCTCCACTGTTCTCTTCTCAGGTGAGCTCAGATTGCAGCTGGTGCTGTGATTGCAGTCAATTCAGAGGACAAAACACCTCCTCTTTCCTTTCTTGACCGGGGGCGGACACAGGACTGCACGGATGGCTTCATCGAACACCGTCTTAAGGCCTCGTTGCGTTAAGGCTGAGCATTCCAGGTACTTCACAGCTCCTGTAGTGAATACAAGAGTACTTAAAGTGGGTCCACCCTTTAAAAAGGCTGGTAACCTTTGATTGCATTTCATCATCTATCAATCAAATGTATTTATTAAATCAACACTTAAAAGTAATTTAATTGCACATAAATGCAAACATAAAATGTAGTGAGACATTTTATGCAAAACAAAATGCAATAAGACATTATCAAGTAAAAAATAATGTAATATACAGCATATATTTAGTAAAATGCTACCCTCTAGAATTATTTTTTTCTAGCAAACTATCAAGCTATGAACATTAAATGGCTTTCCTGAGGTAAATGTTTTTGCCTTTATTTCTTAAACGTATTTCCGTGATTTCAACAGATTGAGGGACTACATTTCAGTAAGTTGTACCATTTCTTTCTACACCTTCTGATGTTCATTTGTTTAATTTTGTACTATAACTAGTAGTAAATAGGAAGAAATTATCAGTTCACGTGTTGCTTAAACTGCTATCTGTCATGGCCACATCAAAGAGCACCAAAATTTGAAAGCAGAGACTTTATATTAAAGGGGTCATGAACTGAGAAACCAAAATCCCCTTGATCTTTTGACATAAGAGGTCACTGTACTATAAAAACATCCTGTAAGTTTCAGAACTCAAAACATTGTCAATAGTCTAAAAACAGCTTATACTGAAGGCAGTCTGCCAAAACAACAGGTTGTGGAATGTTCTACTTTATGATGTAATAGTGTGGATAAGCACCGCCTCCACAGAAGATCATCAACACCTGCCTCGACATTGCTGCCTGTTTAGCCCCGCCCATGAATTCGTGCATGTAGTGTTTATGAGAGAGGTGAATGCGCAGGTCTACGCAGAAACCAAATGATAAAGATGGCTCTGAAGACAACAAGATGCTGTGCAGTGCCAAGATGCAGAAAAACCATGTTTGCGTTGCCTTCCTTCTGATCCCAATGTTAGGAAAGAGTGAATGAACTTTATTTTTAATGAAGTTCCAGACCGTGTCAATAAGAACTCGGTCCTTTATTCACTTCATTTTATCACAGATTCGTTTGTAAACAAGGCACAATTCGATGCAGGATGTTCAAGAACATTGAAAAGACTGATGTTGATAATGTTGCAATAGAAGTGTGAGTAACTGTTTTCATTATGTGGTCACTATTGCTTTGTCTCTTCTTACAGATTGTTTGATATGTATTGAGTTATTTATGCATTTTTGACCTAAAATCACAGCAGCGTCCATCTATGAGGAATATATGCTTATGCTGTCAAACATACACAACTATTAGCTAATTATAGCAGTGGGCGTTTACTTCCGAGTCTAAAATCCACCACGCCTATTCAAACAGAGCATTCTGATGAGGGAGCTTAAAAACGCAACAGAAAATAGCTTATTACTTATAAATTATGAGTAGTAGTATATTTTTATTTAATGCCATGTCAGAACCTTGAGGTAAATATCTTGATAATATAAGTGGACCTCAGAGAACAGTACAAAATAAAAAACAAAGGCCGTTCACGACCCCTTTAAGAATCAATTTCGCCCTGTTCATCAAAAATTAAAATTGATATCGTCAACCCATCCCTAAGATACACACGTGTAAAGGCAATAGTAAAATGCATTTATACGGCAGTGTAACAGAACTTAATTGCTGACCTATTTCTTTGGCCATAGCAAGGCCTTGAGGGTAGGTGATGGGTGTGAGTTTCTTCTCTTTCAACTTTTCAATAGTGTCCTTGTCGTCTCTCAAGTCAAGCTTAGTCCCAACCAGAATTATCGGAGTGTTGGGACAATGATGTCTGACCTCTGGATACCACTGTTAAAGAAATCAAAACAGCTATGTTGAGCTTCTATTAAATGCAAAGTCATTCTATGCATAAAGAAAACTGGCACACTGGGCACAGTATACATAAGCTACTCTATAGTCAAATACTAATAGCATGGTACTGTGCCATTTCCAGACCTAACCTATGTTTTACCTGTGGATAAACACCACATCCTCCTGCTCCCAGCAGTGACTAATGGCAAATGCCACACGATCCTTTGAAATGGATGTCACTGGACATTTTGCAGACACAGAAGATTAAAAGGACCTTCCGTCTGCTTTATTATAGCAGCGTCAACATGCCATTTTAAGGTTTTGAAACCGCATTTGCTCAATCAGTCAAGCCAGAAAGACTATTCTTAGAACCTCTTCCTCTTTTCCATTTACTGTGATCATTTCAAAAGTCGCCTACATTGACTTAAACCACAAAATATCTGGGCGCTTGCTTACCTTCGCACGGACGTTCTCAAACGAGGCTGGACTCACAAGAGAAAAACAGATCAAGAACACATCCTATAAGAAAAGAAGAAAAAAAAAATCATACAAAACCCTCCTTTCATGCTAATGTTCAACTCTTTTCTTATGAATTTTTTTTTTTATCTGTAAAGCACAGCATTGACTACACTGTTGCATTAATGAACTGTAAATTGACTCCACTTGTTTCCCAAGTGAAACAGAGCAACAAAAACACAGTGGGGTTTGTGCCTGAACGACAACGGCAAACAATTGAGCCATTCACTCTCACAGCCTTAGCAAGAGACGACGACAACACAGAGCTGCCATTAATGCTCTGAGCAACATATAAGAAATCAGGACATGGGCTATTTTTAATCACTTTACTGTGTTAAGGGCGTAGTGTTTACTGCGTTTCCAGAACATGTCATCAAACTAGTTTCGAGATCCTTCCTGGTCTCATGACTCATTAAGGCAAAGAGTCAAAACTCCCTCAAATGTTATCCATATGGCACTGAAACTCAAATACATACATATATATATAAAAAGACTATACATCTGTTTTAGCCCTATTGTTATGATTGTACCGTCTGAGGGTAGGAAAGCGGTCGAAGCCTGTCGTAATCCTCCTGCCCTGCTGTATCCCACAGTCCCAGGTTCACTGGCTTTCCATCGACCATCACATTAGCAGAATAATTATCAAACCTAAATGAAAGATAGTATATGGTTCAGAGATATGGCGAATATTAAAATGAATGTGGAATGCAACTTGCTACCCATTGCACTTATATCATTATATTCAATGAGACAAATTCATTTTTGCTATTGGGAAGTGACTACCAGAATGGAGTCAGGTAGATGAAAGGAAGGGGTTGAAAACAAAGAGGAATACATGAAGCAAGAGAAAAAAATAGTTCTTTCAGAGGTGATGCTATTTATTATATTCTGATGAAAGATTAAAGAATGTTTTTTTTTTTTTTAACTTGGAATAACACTGCCACAACAAAACTAGGAATGCCGGTTTTTAAAGTGAAGGTGTCAGTCTTGATGTCTTGTTTATTTTAAAGGGACAGTCCACTCAAAAATAAAAACTTGTTCCAAACCGGTATGACTTTTTTCCTTCTGCAAAAAAAGAGCGTTTTAACCGCTTCTGTTAATATAATGAAAGTCATGGGGTCCAAAACAACATAAAAATGTTTATAATATATAATTAAATAATTAGGAATGGCTCAATGCCACTGTTTCCATGTCTGATACCAATATGATACAGCAGTTTCAGATCAGTTTAGAATCTCATTAACTTGTTGACTACACACTGCTTAAATATAGTTAATAATTAAAATATTTCATACGTATATCCATGCAGTCGGTCTCAAAGCCTAATGCAAATACCTGCTGCGGCTGTCTGTCTCAATGTTGATAAAACAAAAGGCCTAACTCAGGTTTTACTGGCCATTTTGACAACTGATTAGATAATGCAATACTGTGTATTAAATTATGCAAATAGATAAGTCCATAGGGCTTGTTCTAGTATGGATATTCTCTATAGTACATTTCAGAATTGGGAAGATCGTGATTCAGGTTGTGATTTTAACTTCGGTTGAACTGTCCCTTTAAGAAACTCAGGGTTAGAGTAAGGTCTGCTTACACAGTAGGGATGTATTCCCCGGGAAAAGCATTGGTGGTGTAGCTGATCAGAAGACATGTTTTTCCCACAGCCCTGAAAAAACAACACCTCAAATCATTCATAATACATCCAATGACAGAACTGACCATGTCTTATATAACACAAACCTATAATTGCTTTTCCAACAAAACAGTGATACGTTTCAGTGCTAGAAAAGAAGCAGGGCATATACTTGTCTTAAACATAACATTGTATAAACATCATAACAGCCGGTGTTACTCATTTGAATGATAAAAGTGGGTTTGGTTGACTTCTGTATTAATCACTGCAACATTCCCCACACATTCAGACTGCATAAGTATGACGCACGGCGGTAAAGTTAGTTTTACGTTTGACATTCATTAGACATTCGGTTTCATAACAATGCAACTCTTAACGCCTGTTATGTTTTGAGCCGTAACTAACTCAGATAGACATGCATATATGCCCTTTACGTTGCACAAGGCTTAATTTTTAGAAAAAATAACAAAAATTAACCATATAAATTAATTCAACAATTTAACTACATTACATTATACTATAAAACCAATACTAAAATGTTCAGAAAAACATCCCGGTTATTGCATAAGGCTCTGTTTTGGAATTAGCATTTTATAATATTTTTACAACTTTTAATGTATGCAATAATACAAATCCATTACACAACACCATTTGATTTGGAGGTAACTAACCAACTGTAAAAATAAATAAAACTGTCTAAATATTATTCCCTTTAATGGAAGGGCTTGTTTTTTCAAATTATGGCTTTATTGTTCTTATATATGGCACTAAATCCGTATTTTTGATATCTTTAATATACTGTACCCACTTAAATTCATTAAACTCTGAGACCGTTTGAGATAAAGATATCAAACCAACTGTAAAAATCTCTAAATATTATTTGTTTGGTGGCTAAGGTTTGAATATCCTTTTGCATTCCCCTCCAACCGTGATATACACTCACAAATGGATAAAATACTCTTTCATTTCATCTGGTGAAACAAACCTCATAAAATTAAAAAAAGTGTCCTTATTAATAAACTATCTGATGGTGGACGAAATGTTCTTAATTTTACAATTTTCAACCAAATTATAAAAATTAATTGGCTTAAAAAATATATATATATATATATATTTCCAATATTTTCTTATATCATTTATTTGAAAAATTTGGGGGATTTTATATAACTGGCAAACTTATTGCTTTGGTCAATTATCACAAACAATCATTACTTTTCTGGTCACTTTTGTACAAAAACAGTTTTTCTCTGAGCAGAGCTTTTATATGGAACAATGGCAATATCACTCATAATAACAAATCATTGTATATGGAAAATTGGATTCGGCATAACATATTAATTGTAAACCAGCTTATTGACAAGAATGGGCAATTATACACTTACCCTAATTTTATTACAAAATATGTGTTTTTGTTTATTTGGTAAACGAAAAAGAATTTAACCAAATTCTCAAATGTAAATATTAATAATACAACCCTACAAAATCTTCAACCTTTTGTAAATGGTCTCTCTTTTTTGACAAACGTTTCAATAACAGTTTTATAAGAAACTCCTTTAATGTTGGATCCAATCCTCCATGTACATCAAAATTACTCAAACCTCATTGTATGCCTTGGCATAGCATTTGGATATTACCATAGAAATGATTTCTAATAAAGTAAAAGTACTTCACAGCTGTTATCTGCAGCCGTTAGCAGATATATGCATAGTGTTTGTGATAAATATACCTTTTGTAACATATCAGTTGAAGATATTGAACATTTATTTTTCTATTGCCCTTTTTTTTTTTCATTTTGGGTTGACTTTAAAACAGACATAAAAAAAATAAAAATAAAAGTCCTTAATTTAGAACCTCATGATGTTTTACTTTGTTTTCAAAATCATATTTCTCTGATAAACAAAATTACATTATTAATCTGTTAATTATCCTAGCAAATTTTTATATTCATAAGTCAAAAAAAATCTAAATAAACCATCATATTACCTTTTGTTAACATTGAACTTAAAATATATATTTTGAAATCCTTTCTAATATGAGATCAGAAAATAAGAAGCTTATAAAAACAACACAAATTTTAAAGCTTTTCAAATTGATGTAACTGCCCTGATATTATACAGCACTTTTTTAGACTGGTATTTTTATTTTAATCTGTTATATTTTAATTTATTGTATATATTTTTATATCCAGCTCTTCCATTTTAATGGCAGACAAAAGAACATACTGATTGCCACTGAAGTAAAAGCGCTGTGCCTAAACATGGGAGTGTGATACCTCGAGGGGTGAGAACCAGAAAGGCGTAAGTGACATTTCACCAACTTTACAGCCAAAACAAAAATTTGACCAAAGTTTGATCTGACTTTGTGTAATGATTTCAAATGTTTATAATAAAAAATTGTACACTCATGGATGACAGCACTTTTGCCTGTAGAAAGAGCCCATTCAGAGCATTCATTTGATATATATAGCTCCATTTCACCAAAAAATGTCACTTACACCCTTCTGGTTCTCACTCCTGCTCAGTTTAGAAGAAAATTTCAAATGGCACTTAAGGGCTTTTGCATCTCTACTCTTCATCAATATAGAAAAATACTAATGGCATAATCTGATAAATTATCCCTGTGTATAAGAAGGAATAATAATTTGCATAATTTACAGTTGTTCTGATACCTTTATCTCCTTTAAGTGGGTACAGTATAAAACATATCAAAAATATGGATTCAGTACCACATAAGAACAATAAAGCGATAATTTGAAAGAAAAAAAACAAGCCTTATGCATTATAGGGGATAACATTTAGATATATTTTACAGTTGGTTTGATACCTTTATCTCAAACAGTGTCAGAGTTCAATGAATTTAAGTAGGTAGATATTAAACATATCAAAAATACTGTTTCAGTACTGTATATAAAAACAATAAAGGAATAATCATAGAAAACAAGCCTTGTGCATTATAGGGAATAATATTTAGATATTTTTACAGTTGGTTTGATACCTTCAAATCAAATGGTGTTGTTGTTTAATGGATTTGTATTATTGTATACATTAAATTTATTTTTAAATATTATAAAACGCATAAAATGCTAATTCCAAAACCAGAGCTTTGTGCAATAACAGGGATGTTTTTCTGAACATTTTAGTATTGGTTTTATAGTATAATTCAACGTAGTTAAATTGTTTAATTTATATGGTTAATTTCTATTTATTTGTTTTCTAAAAATGAAGCCTTGTGCAACGTAAAGGGCATATATTTATGTCTATCTGAGTTAGTTACGGCTCAGAACATAACAGGCGTTAAGAGTTTAATTCTTATGAAACCGAAAGTCTAATGAATGTCAAATGTAAAACTAACTTTACCGCCGTCAAAGAGCTAGTGTAACAATCACTCTTTACAGAAAAACCTGTGCGCTCGCCCTATAATACATATAAAATGAACCACTAGCAATCCATTTGTTGACCTTAAGCTGTTTGCGATAAAATGTATATATTATGAATAATATAAATAATTAAATCAGTTCTTTCGTTTGACCATGGGATATTTCGTCCGTACACATCGTCGCTGTTATTTGTCGCCAAATAAATGCGTCTTTTTTGCGTCATCAAAGGGCGACTATGTTCAGTAGTAAACATCATCCGGGTAGGGAGTCGGAAAGGCATGGAAAAACACTCCAGATATTTAAATCATTTTTAAGATTCATCTAGATCGCACAGAGTTATATTTTACATGTCCGTTGCTCATGTTGGACGTATTGTTCTCAAGCCATAAAGCAGGCATTAATTATCTGCAACCCGCTAAAGGTTGAGCATATTAAATCCTATATTTAGGGTTGGTAGACATTTAAGACGCTCGTGACATTCAGATGCCTGTTAAACGAGTCTGATTGAATGTGACATGTAGTTAGTTTGCAGGATTACAGTGTGATGAGGGAGATCATTTTGTAGCTGCTTTAGAAATACCAAAGTGTTTTTCGGGGCATTCTGGAGAAATAAAGGTTTGACGATTCTTTATTCTCATGTTAATTATTCAACATGCTGTAAGCTGTCATTTGATTTATAGTAATAATCTCGGATGCCGTCCTCATTTGTACACAGATGGTCCTGTCTTTGGTGAACCTGTGCGCCCGGGAGGTGGTGAGCGACCACAGCTCTTCGCCGTATTGGTTAAGTTGTGTGCCGAGGGAGCTTTACCGAGCGTTGCTGGACGCCGCCTTCGCCCACTGCCGTCCTCTAGCCGTCGGTGAGCTCGTCCAACGGTGGCCCGAGCGAAAACTAACCGTTGGCGGCAGCAGAAAAGCGGGCGAGTGCCCCCCGAACCGCCTCTGCGTTCAGGCTCTGCTGCTGGCTGTGGTCAGGGGACTGACGGACAAGAGGTACGGATGTGTCTACACGACACACTTCATTTTAATGACAAAGTGTATCATAAAAAAGACAACCTCAGTATGTTATACATAGAAATTAATTTCGTCATCATAGCATGTGACTTGACTCCGACCTTTAAAGATGCAAAACAGTATGGATAAATATAGGTAGAAATGTCATTGATGCCCTGCTCCTTTACCCATACTGGGCAGTAAACAAGTATGAGGCACATGCA
>JAUZSZ010000114.1:7070971-7080978 GCA_034780575.1 Labeobarbus marequensis | reverse complement strand
GATCTATCAGTAAACTGGGACCATAATTTCTGGTCTCAGATATGTTTAAAAACCTTTGAACTGATTAGAAATCCTGGGTTACAATTAATACAATACAAAAATATGATTTTCACAGAAATGTTTCTTCAGCAGCAAATCAGCATATTAGAATGATTTCGGAGAGATCATGTGACACTGAAGACTAAAGTAAAGAAGCTGAAAAGTAATGAAGCTTTGCCGCCACAGAAATAAATTACATTTTAAAAATATATTAAAACAGAAAACAATTATTTAAAATTGATAAATATTTCATATTATTTATATATTTGTACTGTATTTTTGATTAAATAATTGCATCTTTTGTGAGCATAAGAAACTTCTTTTAAAACATTTAAAAATACTGACAAATTCTAAAACATTCCAATGTTCTTCTACTTTTTAGTTCTCTCCATACTTTTCTGCAATTAATTAAGCTTTAAATGCTTACTTATTGGCATTTCTATTACATTTTGGTTTATGAAAACTTTGTTCCTATTAAAAAATGTAATTTTAATTTCATTTAAATGTTAAAAACCTTTTAAGACTGAATAAATGTTGCTACAGTGTTCTACATTCAATTAATAACCAATGACAATAATATCATTAATATCTGCATAATGAATAGCAATTGGTCTTTTCTTTCCAGCTGACAAAAAACAAAATGCACAATGAGTATCAGGACATAAAATCCTAGAATTGACATTTTTAAAATGAGCAGATGTCACCTGTTCATGTTTACTGTGAAGGACCAGCTATGTGAAGGGGACTGAAGGGGCAGCTCTGAACCCCACTCTCCGGCCGGTGTAGATGTTGGAGGTAGCAGGAGTGTGGTATAGGTGTGGTGAGGAACATTGAGATGAGCTCATGCTGAGACAGACAGGGACAGATGAGGGCCGCTGGCGCTCACAGCTGGGAATCCAGTCAGGGCCAGAGAGTCTATCAGTGAACTCCACAGCCCTGCTCAGACCCCTCCTGACCTGAACATAACCCCACTGATGCTAATTCTTATTTATTGCCTACTAAAGAGCAATGATTCATCCTCTCATGCCGTAGTGTGATTTAGCACTCCTTAAGTCCAGTCTCTCACCCTTCTTGATCTTCATCATGTACGGAGCACTTTACAAGCAGGCCTTGTTCTTCTGCAGACTGTTCTAACTTCTTGGGCTTTTTAAAAAAGCAACAGCCTTTTAAAAACATTTTCTAATGTGCTAAATTGCCTCCATAATGGTAATAATTTCTGAGTTCTTGTTTGCTCGGTATTACTTACTGTCAGAAAAATGTGCAAAATTTGTACCTTTAAAAAACTATTTATCCCCATATTTTTATCCAAATTAGCCCCTAAAAGATGCATATTAGTTCCAGAGCAGTAATATACGCTTAACCCTTGTGAAGAAAGTGCTGCTTATTGTATTGAATGTGCAATTGTAGTGTGCTTCAAATCTTAACTGTACTTGCAGATAACATAATATTAATAAAATATAGACTCTTGAGCATACTTAAATAGAACACATTTTCATGACTATGTTTCTTAACATACTGAAGTACACTTGTAATAAAGTACATTTTGTAACAATGCCAAATTATCATTTTAAAATTGTCATGCTTCAAAGTACACTTATTCTGAAGTGTTAATAAGCAAAGTTTTTGATTATAATTTTAACTGCAATGTGTTATTTGATATTGGATTTAAAGTTAATATATTTTAAATGTACTAAACTGCAACTGTGTAATTACAAATACACTTTAAATACAAGTTTCAATAGAAAAGAGATTTTATTTTGCCAAAAATGCTTGTCAGTATATTTGGCAGCACACTAACCCTAACCGAACCCTAACCCTAACCCTAATTATGAAATTGCACATAAAGATATACTGAAGTCCTTCTTTTTCACAAGGAACGATGATATTATCAGTTAGTCAAGTTAACATATGTTTCCCCATTATTTTAACTTAATCAAAATAGTTGAAGCAGTTTCAACTTTTAGGAGACTCAACTCAATATTTTAAATCAGTTTAAATCATATTTTAACAGACTTGTGCACTAGTGACAAGCTGTTGTACCCCTAAAGTGCAGTTTAAAAGTTTCTCAAAAAAAAAAAAAAATCACAAACTCTGAGGTGTTATAGAGAACAAACAGTGCTTGAATATTTAGGTTTAGGGTTAAATGATTTACAGACCTCTGCAAATGCATATAAAATAGGCTTCTGTTTCTCTTAGCTCCTATTACGCGTTACAGCTATTGCAAAATCTCGGTTTAATTTACAAAGAGAAATAGCAGGAAAAGTGGGATAAATGGGGGAATGGCTCCATATGAAAAGAGTGTCGTTTACAGCACTCGGCACAGGGCCGTCTGAAGAGGTACCTACTAAGTGCCATCATTAAGCTGGAGTCAAAGTGTCTACAGGACTTGCATTGTGCACCACGGCCCTTGTTTCCTGTCAGACCAAGAGATGTGAATTGTCCTGGGGCCCTTCAGGTTGAACGATGGCTGGGGGTAGAGACGGGACAGAAGGACACAAAGGAACAAGAGTGGTGACGGTCCGAGTCTAGTCATCCGGTCTGTCCCCTCCCACCTGACCCTCTCTTATCTCGCTTGTGACTGGCATTAGGTCTACAGTAGCAAGCTGCGAAGCCGCATTTGACACTTTCAGTTAGGGATGTATTATGTCGCGTGACACCTCACCTGCTTGTGAAAAGCAGAGACACATTATCAGGACAGGTCTCTGTTTCTTTGAACTGAAGCCCCCCACCCCAGTGCACTCGTTTGCATTTTATATCTGCATCAAAGCGTGCTGACGTTGTAATGGTGCTCTGAACGTGGTGTGAGACGCCATCTTCAGATCTTCAGGAGCCTCAGGGACTTTTTAGGTGGTGCAATCAAAGACGCTCTCCTCTATAAATCGGCTTTCATACTCAACTTTGTAGGCCCTGATTTGTCAGAACAAGGAGTGAAAGGAGTCGTGGTCAGGGGTTAACTACAGTCCACCTCGGGGAAGTGCCGAGGCAGATACAGAGGCATGGTTTCAGACGGTTTCAGCATTGCTCTCATGGAGACTGCAGCACATAGATCATTTCTACTGCATTGTTTTCTACGTTAAACTGTCACCTCTTTGAACTCTGAATAACAGTGGATCACGGATCAGAAAGCTTTGGTAGTCATATTCGATTATACCTGATCCCAAAAAAAAAAAGGGCTCTTTGCACATCCATTCATTTTCTGTAGCCATGTTCTGATTTGCATGGTCTCTATGCAGCGTTCACATTAGGTAAATGTGTCATACAGGTTTAAGTATGATGGCATTATATAGTTGTGAAAATAAATAAAAATATAGTTATATAAATATGAAATATAAATAAAATATAGTCATAGATTGTTAATTAATATCAAATAAGTATTATTGTATATTTAAATTTAATTATATATTTAACTAAATTACATTAGAACTAAATAATATGGATTATTAACTTGATGCAAATAAATAAAAAATTCAATTGTCATACTTTCATACTCTATATAATATGTCCTGTGAATTTATAATATATATTACCATAAATTACATTAAAAGTGTATAATTATTATAAATTCTTATATATATTAATATAATATCTCATTTTCAGTTATATCTTAATATAATTGTGCAAATAAAAAAAAACAATAAACATACTTTCATATACATTATACATCCACTTGAATTTATATACAATATATTATTATCTATTTAAACTTAAATATATATTTACTATATAAAATACATAAAAATATTTAATTATATTTTTTCAAATAGATAAAAGACTTATTTACTGTAATACATGCAAATTTGTATAAAATATATTATACATTTAATTTAAATTAGCTCTAGAAATATACATTAAAACATTGGATTACCATGATTTATTATTATAATGTGCAAATAACACCATAGTTTAATATACTGAATATAATACATCCATGTGTATTTATATAAAATATTATAAAATATTATATTATATTCTATATAAAATATATTATTGGATATTTAAACTAATATCATTTATTATTCTCAAAACCAATGAATTTAAATGACTGTTGCAATGTTTATTATGAAAATAAATGTGATGTGATTATTGGTTTGGACAGTATGTGACTCATATTGTGTGCTTAGTACCTATTAATAACTGTACAGAGACCATACCTGAGTAAAATTAATTAACCCATTTTTAACCACTTTGATTTTACCAAATTTCGACCTCAAAATTCTTGTGAGGTCCACTTTATAGAGCACTATCATGATTGGATCATTCCCCAGAACTGCATGACCATAAAGCAGTTCCAAGTTTGTTGCCATCACTACAGTTTAGTATTTCTCCATGTACTCGTAACAACAGCTTTGACTTTTTCTAAGCAAAGAACTTCAGTAAAATGTGTAATTTCTGCACAGATAGCATCAACAATCAGAAATGCAAAACTAATTGTTCCAAACAGGTTTCCTGAACACTCCATCTTCACTTCTCCTTTAATTAGTGACATAAGGAAACATTTCTACACTCAAAAGAGTATTTTATGGATGAAAATGCCTTTAGTCAAACTAAGTGGCCTAGTGTTCATTATATTTTCAACAATCCAACAGTTCATCTGTTATTTCTTCTATTGTTGGCACTTGTTTAATGAGCCTTTCAGGCTGGCACAAGTCTGTCCAGCACCAGTTTGCAAACCAATTGCTTCAATGCTTCCATTAGCTCCTTCTTTTCACTTGTCCTCCTACCCCCATGTGCTTGCTGGTGCATTTATCATCCATTTTCACTTTTGTAGAGGCCATGCATCAAATGATCAATCATAGCCGAGTGTTTTCCTTAGCATCGGCCATCTTTCATTGTCACCATCAAAGGACTGTCTCGTCTCCTTTGTGGGAGTGAGAAAGAAAGAGAGGGGGTTAAAGGACAGGAGCGCTGGGTCTCATCCTTACACCACACCGTCGCCGCCAGAGAAGCCAAGGTGTACCATCGGTAGCAGGAAAGTATCTCTCCCTGCTCTTGGCTCTTGGATTTTTCACTGGCCTGCCCTTTGATTCACCTTGAGATGTTGCCGAACCCTCCATCCCTCTCCATCTGTCACCAGCAGAGAAGCTCTGTTTTCTGCGGCTGGAACCTCGAACAGCAGATCTGGGTTCAGCCAAGATTCACCAGGAATGCGTTTTAACCACACACACTGCATGTGACCCTCTCACACTTACGAGCTTTTATTTATAGACTAGTCAATCAGAGAGAGAGAGAGAGAGAGTTCAGGGGTTTATAACATTCACAGTGAGCACTGGAACAGCCCTCCTCTGTGGTAGATCTGCCATGATAACACTACAGCCGTCCTCTGGAGATTTTACTGTCTCACATTCCAGAAACTACACAAATATGGCCACTTAGCAGATCTGTTTCACCCAAACCTTTATTCTTCAGTGTCACACTGTATTGTCAGTGAAAGTTTAAATGCAATGAAAAAAATATAATAATAAGCTTCTCTGTTCTTTTGTTGTAGGCCTGCAAAATTTGTTCAAACTTTTGTATTATATATCAATATGACTGTAAAATGATAATAATAATTAACTGATAAATTATGACAAGATGTGTTATTACTAAATAAAAATATTTTTTTAAATCACTGAATAAAATCAAAATTAGAAAATATTAGTATTGTAATTTTTCACTGTAAATTATTTAGAAAAATAATTTTTATTTTATTTTACGTTACAACATTAAAATTACAGTACAAATATTTATGCTCATCATTTCCACTAAGCCATGTCACAATTTTGGTTTCATTTCAGTTCAATTAGTCATGTAGATTTTCAAAACTTGAGAAGTAATAATGTCAACATTTATTATCTTCTTTTTAAAATGTGTCCTTGCAGAGTGTTTATTGTTACATTATTGTGTGTATTATTTACAGCTACTTTTCTATTTGATACTGAATGAATTTTATGAGTCACCACCATATTTAACCGTATAAACTTAAAAATGCCCCTAACAATCAATTATAGGCAAATATTGAATAAAGGTGTTATTCCTCACACTGTTATACTGCCAGAAATATTAAATTGTCCCAGATTTGGCAACGCATAAGCAAAGAGCTGCAACAGTAAGTGCATGTTTTTTGTTATTCAGAATTCTTCATTCATAGCTCAGGAGACTTCCGTGCCCTTCAAGTGGAAACAAAAATATCAGTTCAGAGCAAATGAATGACATTGCAAAGTTATGTTCATGAGTGGAAAACCCATTCTAGATGATAAATAAGTTGAGATGGAAAGGGCAAGTAGATTTGAAACATTGCAGAAACACTTATCCATAAAATCATATGTCTATAATCTATATATAGCCTAGAGATCACTGAGGACTGACACAAGTCTGTAGTGACTTATATTTACTAATGCTGTATTTTAATTATTTTTAAGGTGTAATACACAAAAAAGCTAACAGACAAGTTAATCACTTAACTAATCCTGAATATAATTATCTGGATTTATTGTTAATAGAATTATTTTGTTTTTAGTTAGGCTGTGTCAATTTTGTGAATCCGACTTGATTGCATGTAATAATTACAAATGCCCAAGTTTCACAGGTGAAGTTTAAAGGAGTTCTCAGTTAGGTTTCATTTCATTTTTGTCAAAGAATTTGCTGAAAAAAGTTTGATTTTTGACTTTTGTTTTCCGGAGATCTTCTCTGAAACTCAAAAGAACACAAAAGTGAGAATACTAGGATGTTTTTCTTCCCACTGAATTTCACGGCTACGTGAGAGAAACAATTGTGATGTTAAAGAGATTCAATTTGTGGGAACTGTCCTATCACACTCTCATAATATGAAAGAATGTGAGTCCAAGCATGTATTTTGTGTTGAAGTGACTGTATATTATTTCCAGGAGACCCGTAAATGTTTTTGAGACAGCTTAAATAGGTTATCTTCTCAAAATCAGCTGTTATCTACAATTGCTTTGTTTTTTACCTTTCAAAGAGAGGCACTTTCCTGACCCAAGTCGAGCCAGTCAAGCGGCAATGACTGCACCTCAGTGTCAAAGCTAATTGGTAGCTGATCAAAATAAAGGCTTGAATGGGAGTTGTCTCTGCACCCAGAATTACCCTGAACTGTGGGTGAACCAGTGCTCCCATCAAAGAGTTCACTGGAATTGTCCATGTGCCTGAAATCATCTCGCGCCAACCTCAAATTAAACAGGGAAGTGCTGTGTTTCACAACTGCCCGTTCAGCAGAGGAGATGAGGAGATGATTGCATGAGCGATTGTAAAATCTGCCTTGATGGTGCCATGATTAACAGCTCTTTAAAGAGAGCCAAGTCCAAAAAACAGCTGAGAAGAGAGTCCAACAAAAAGATTGTCTTGACATTGTGGATCATTGTGTAAACCTTGAGTTAGTTTTATAAAGGGATCATTTTTACAAACAAAAATGTGATTACAACCAAAATCAACTCATATTTCATCTTCATCTGTGTAAGATTACATCAGAAGTTACAGGCACTTTAAAGGCAGCACCATCTGTATCCTTTGTTTTAAACACAAATGATGAGGTGCTGATTTCAGTTGGCTGAATAGGAGCCAAAAGAAAACTGAGGAGTCATAGATAATAGATCACAAATTACATTGTAATGAATTTCAGAGTTCTGAACTAGAAAATACTGAACTTACTGTGACAGTTGCATCTTTGGTTCCCGTTATAAAACAGGAACTACATAAAGCCATTAAGTCAGCAATAAATATCGCAATCAACTTTTTAGTGCAGAGTGTTAAGGAAACTGTCACTACATTGCTCATACACTCAAATTCCACCTGGTATTAAAATGCATTTTGAATGATTTGATCACAAATGGTCAGTTATTCCATTATCTTTGAAATACTATCATTATATGATAATCCCGCTGTGGTGACCTCTAAAGGGAGCAACTGAAAGACAATGAGAGAGATACTATTAAAACATTTTTACCAGATGGAGACTGAACGGATTTTAAAGCCATCTCATCCCTGATGCTTTTAACAATAGAAAACTGATATCTAATATCCTAATATGATTTGTTGTCAAATTATTTGGGTAACACTATAGTATAAGTTGCTTATTAGCATGCATGTTACAACCATATTGGCTGTTTATTAGTACTTACGAAGCACATATTCTGCATGACCATATTCTACATCCCTAATCCTACCAATACCTAAATTTAACAAGTACCTGACTAACTATTAATAAGCATCAAATTAGGAGTTTATTGAGGCAAAATTCAATGGTTTGTTAATAGCGAGAACTGGACCATAAAATCAAGTGTGACCATCATTTGTTAAGGAAAGGTGTGCTTTTACTTTTCTAAGAACTCATACTTATGATATTTGCTTGGCAGAACATCTTATCGGAAAACAACTTGTCATAGAGTCTTGAAGGTGGGCTCTTTTGACTTGGGACAGTAAGCAAACTCCTAGAAATGGCTGAAAATACACTAGAAGACACCCGGAACTCCTTAGCAATAGCAAAACTGTACCAATCACCCAGAACACCCCGTTCTTTATTTGGATGCTACATAATACACATGCTAATGTTCTCATCTGAACAATTAAAAAAATTTGTTCTTGCACCTGCAGCAGCGGGCAAAATGCCACCTGCCAAATAGGCAACATGCAGAGCAGTTGTCTGGCTGCTTCTCTCTCTGCGCAACTGTCCTGGCAGATCTCTCTCGTGAGCCCCGGCAGATGCTTAGCCAGGGAGATAAGGGCCCAGAGGCGTTTGAGATGCGCTGACAGGATGCTCCATTACACGGTGTAATTACAAACAGAAGCGGCACCAAGTGTGAAAGCGACTGATAACATCAGGTCAGCCAGTGAGCCAGGAGTTCAGCGGGAGGTGGAGGGGAAGATGCCTCCCTGACGTGTTATGTTTCCACGGCCCTCAATTCTGAGAGCACATGCTTGACAACCCACTCTCATGCCTCCCTGTGTGTCCAGAAGCACTACTGACTCTAACTGTGCTGACACACAGAATAGGTACGTGCAAAAGAATATTCCAATATTATTCAGAATTTGGTCATATTCTGATTTTGCAAGAATCGTATAAACACATGTACAAACAGACTGTCACAATTAACCTGTAAAAACAAATTAGAAATCAGAGTAAGATAGATAAGACTGAAATCACCTTGTTCAGAATATGTTCAATGTACTGATGATGAATGTTTTTACAAACATTTCAAGAACATAGACCATCACGGCTTACTTTTTTAAGTTTCATACATTTTGCAATTTGTGCCACTGGTTTTTCTCAAGTATTTCTAGCCACCAAGGCTCATTGGAAATTCATGCCTGTGGTGTCAATCTGTGCATCATGTTTTCTGTATGTATTTATGGTGAGTTGCGCTAAAAGGTTGTTGCTCTATCAAAAATGACATACTACCTACACTAAACCTAAACAGTAGTGTTAACAAAAAAACAAAGTGAGATAAAAATGCACTTGTTTCGTGGGACTTAGCACCCAAGTGCTCTGTGTGATACTTTACCAGGTGAGCTACTAAGCAAGTTTAAGTCATAGCGTGCAAGGAACTGTACATAATTTGTGTGAAAAGCAATAATTGTTTTTGGCTTTTCACTGCCTCTATTGTCCGTTTCAGCTGGGTACTACTGTGAATTCTATGTTTAAATAATTTTTTTTTTAGTTTTGCAAAAATGTAAAGCACCACATTTTTTCCCCAAGTGAGCTTAAGCTGATATCTATCGTAGAGCAGCAACGACAAGTGTGCACATTTATTCATATTATGCAGATAACTGTGTAGGTCTATAGCAATATTTTGATAGATGTAGAGCATAATCAGAATATGGGCCTCAGTGGGAACTTGAAAATGTGCTGTGTTCACTATCAGGACATCAGCACTTGCTGTACCGCAGTGTAAAGATGTGAAAAAAACACACCACAGGTGAAGCAGCACAGCGTCACAAGGTCGGCGAGGGGACAACCACAGGAAAGCTCTCATAAACTC
>JAUZSZ010000114.1:7033305-7043929 GCA_034780575.1 Labeobarbus marequensis | reverse complement strand
AGATTCGCGATCACACACACTCTTTGTATACTACGGGGCAGTAGTACTAACCACACATTTTACAAGATTAGATGTTTGTCAGTGGTGCTCATGATTTGCAGATCCTTCGCCATCGTCCTATCAGTTGTCTCTTCTTACTCTGTTTATGTGGTAAGTGAAATTTATGTACTGTAATGTAACAGGCTACCACTAGCAAGCAGCTAACCATGTCCCTTTAGTGGCTCCATAGAACGAGTTGTTCGTTTTCCGTGCCTTTCTGAATATGGATTCACTATTCGGGCACATCTTGAATTCCCATAATAACAAAAGATCAATAATTAATAATATTTTTACAAAGACTTTCCCTCGTTGAAAATTGGGCAGGGTGTATGTTTTTCCTCCTCCAACCTCGTGTTGTTGTTATTATTATTATTATTAATATTATTATTATTATATTAACTAGAAAATCCGATTTTTGAAATGTGTGAATCAATGAGAATCTCTAGAATACTGAATCGCGATTCAAGTTCATTTTATTCGTATAGCACATTTACAACAGACACTAGGCTGACGAAAGTGCTTCACAGAAGAAATAAAAAAATAAAAATAAAAATTATAAAAACATACACAGAAAGCAAACCAGATAAAAATAAGCACAACCCGTTTAAAAATGTACCATATAACAGTAATCAATACACTAAGGAAAACAAATAGGTTTTTAGCAGGGTCTTAAAAACAGACAGAAAAGGGGCCATTCTAATCTCTAAAGGCAGTGTATTCCACAGTCGTGGCCCTGCCACCGCAAATGCACGCTCCCCTCTACGCTTGAGTCTAGCATGTGGAACTACCAACAGAGCCTGGTCACAAGATCTTAAGCTTCTAGATGGGGTATATAAATGAAAGAGTTCAGAGAGGTAGACAGGAGCTAAGTTATGTAAAGATTTATAAACAGTATAATTTTTGAAGTCTATTCAAATGTAAATCGATTTTTTCCCCCACCCCTATTTGTTACCGTGATGATGTATTTGTGTGTATGAACCCCTTAACCACATATGTTTTTATGGTGGTTTTCAGTATATTATAAAGACATAAAACAGATTTTAGTACTTGGGTATATTAACATTATATCAATTAATGTTTTTTTTTAATTTAAATTGTAAATTTAAAAACGATTCATAAAACCTAAAATGTTGCCACCATTTTTTACAGTAAGGCTCTGGCAAACACAGCTGCCAGGTTTTAATGAAAAATTATAGATTTGTTTGTTCTTTTTTTTAAACAACATATCTGTCATACTCAACATCCCCATCGAACATTCCTTTAAGCATACTTTTCTTAGAATATCCTTGCTCTGCTTCCAGTGTCTATGTCTGAAATGTTTTGCATAGTATTTTCTTGGTTTCCAACAAATGAAGATTTTCATCAGGAACCATTTTCTACGAAAATGTTAATGCTCAGAAAATCATTACTGTCAATGTCCTGTGTACATAGATTTATTGATATATGCTTACTGATCACAGTTAAAATGTAAAACAGAGAACACCTTTGTTGATAAACCAATGTTGGCTGCAATCTGTTACAGCAATGTTAAGAAGAAAATATGTTTTTTTTCATGCTATATTTTCCAAAGTTTAAGGACTTTCTGAAATACTGAATGACAGACAAAGCAGTCCTGTTAAGGAGAAGTAGCGTTGGCTTAGCTTCTACAAGTTAAGTAGAGGAGAATGCATTTCACAGTAGAAGTAACTCAATTCACTGCAATGCAGCACTGATACAAACGGCCTTAGGTTACTAGGGTACTGAAATAATACCAGTACAACCACTAAGGAAACCTAAAATTAGCAGTCTGAAGTAGACAAAGGCATGACAGCCAAGTAAAAGGTATGTTTAAAACGATAGTTTACCCAAAAATAAAAGTTGTTCATTTACTCACTCATGTCATTCCAAACCCAAAAAGACATTCCAAACACAAAAAGCAGAGCATCTGAATCTTTAGGCTCCATGGAACAACAGGATGGTAAGTAAATAAAATTTAAAACAGACATCTTTGTTTTAAAATCAAAAACCATTCAAATCATTTCCCAAGCACAAAGGGAACTTTGACAGAAGATTATGGTTTGGCTTTTGTGGGGCAAAAACCACATTCCACATATTTTTCCACATTATATCCTGCTTTGCAGGTTCACCACAATGTTGCTTAAAGGTGTTGCTGACTATAAATGACACTGATTCTGGCTGGACTTGAATTAGCATTTCAGCATAACACCTGCATTGATCTTTCTCCTGAGGATGTATCACAGGGCAGGCCCTTTAAAACGACTAAGTGCAGAGAGAATGCGTCACTTGATCCGGACATACAAGCCAACACACACTCCCTCCCAACATGCCTGAACATGCACAGAAAACAATAATCTGCTAGGCTGTTCACGTCTCATTTTAAGGAGTGGTGTGACTTAGCAGTTAAAAATCTGGGCTAGTAACCCAAAAGTTGTAGAAGTGTTGATTAATGATCACTACGGAGCCCTTGAGCGGGACACGTAACCTGAAGTTATTTCAGAGTGGACTGAGCCTGTAAGAGTCAAACTGCAAGTTGGTTTGGAAAATCAAATGCCTGCTAAATGAAAAACAACCAAAAGAAAAGTACATGTACATGAATGGCCATCGCGTTTATACTTACGTATTCTTTGACGTTTTTGGTTTTCACGGCTTTGTAGGAGTAGTACGCTGGGTACAGGTTTCCAAAAACCAGCCTGTGCAAAGAAAAAGAAGGTAAAATAAATAAATAAAAGGAAAACAACTGTAAATCTCTAGATATTCTTCAAAAGCAGGATGATTAATGGGCATGGATACTCCCATCTGTGTGTCTAGCTCTATTAAAAGCCACTCACTTCCTCCGTCTGATTGTGTTTACAAGGTAAACAACGATTTCCTTTTCTTCCGTTCCGAAAGAAAAAATAAAGAACACTGAAGGGACAAAAATGCAGGAGACACCTAATGTAAAACATGTCCTAATAGAGATTAAATCCATGTGGACTGTAGTCCATAGAGCAGGGCTGTTAGAAAACTAACACTAGCTCTTTTTGCTACACAATATTTAGGACAATTTAAATGTAATTTTTTAAAACAAATTCATGAAGTAGCTCCTTGACACAGCAACAAAAAGCTGAAATACACAACACAACTGCTGAAGGTTGGTGGCAGTCTACAGAATTTGGGTAAAAGGAATTGACAGATTTCCAAGAAAATCGTGTAGTGTATTAATGGGCACAGACTATGATTTTCTAACTTCAGACTTTAATTTCATCCAGTTGGCAGATATCAGAAATACTCTGAGCTGATTTCAGAACACATATTTTCATTTGTCATGCATCTCTTAGCAACATGGCACATGCTTCTCCATGAGTTTGTTGTATTTGTAATGACTTGAAAGTCTGGTAGTGCATGATCATATCAGTCTTTAAGTGTATGATGCCCAGTTTTACTATGTAACGATGTTAAAAGTTGGCAAGTTTATGAAATCTTTTCAGATTTTAAAACTCATGTAGCATATTCCAGCTTTAAACTTAATAAGATAGCTCTCCCAAAATTTTTTTTTTTTTACCCACCTTCAAATTTGCTCCAAATCTTTATGAGTTTCTTTCTTCTGTTGAGTAAAAAAGATATTTTGAAGCATGGTGGTAACCAAACAGCTGACAGTAGCCACTGAATTACATAGTATGCAAAAAAAAAATTACTATGGAAGTCATTGGCTACGTCAGCTGCTTGGTTGCTTACATTCTTCAAAATATCTTTTGTGTTCAACAGAAGAAAAAAAAAAAAACTCAGAAAGGTTTGGAGGGTGAGTAAATAAGGGAATTTTAATTTCTGGGTGAACTATCCTTTTATTAGTTCTATATACAGAAACTCTGAGCAATGACCTAACTTTGGAAATGATCCAGTTTGGAAAATTTTATTGGATACAATGTAAACATGAGATGAAAGTGGACATTAGGGTCACACTGATATGTTCATTTCAGTAAATCATTAAGTTATTCCATTTAATCCTATGAGCGACTGACCTGAGACTAGCCAATAAACTGGCAGATGGGCCCAGCGCCAACCCTTCATCTGCAGCATGTCACTCTCACATGAGCCCCATTTATTACATTCTTCTTGACTAAATTTGTTGGGGAACTAGCGGAAGATACTACAACCTACTGATGATAGTGAACCCCCTCCTTGTGCAAGACTTCCATCGTCACCGAGCAATTAGTGCACAATCAGAGGAGCCATACACAAAACAAATTCTCTTCCTGTCTGGACCCACACAAATAAGTTCAGGGGGATAAACTCAATAAAAGCAGGGCAACACAGAATTTTGGCCCAAAACTGCCTGTGGCCCAGACAGCATGTGATAATAGACAAAAGCTAATGCTAGCATTCGCTTCGACATGCCACGCAGACTTTTTTGAGGTTTCGCAGACAGGAACCAGGCTTGATGTTTCCCAGATGGTAATGCTGCTTTCTGAAACCAGTGTTTCACTTGCATACTAAGGTTGTGCCTTGAAAATGGCATTTCCACGAGGGCTAAAAGAGTCATTCAAAGTAGCTTTTTGGTGAACTGTCTCGGGTTGAAACATTACCTCTGCAATGGGATGATTTAGAGGCACTGTGTCTTTGCAGACAGGCAGGCTTCTTGACTCAACAGTGCAGCTAAATTTGGGGAGTTTGTACCATTTCCGCTGCCAATTATAGGCAGTGTGTGACCCAGAAATTAAGCCCACTCCAATATCAGCCCGAAAACTCGGCTCTGGTGCAGTTTTGGAGAAACAAAGTCTATTATGACAGTAACAAGTTTGTGATTTCCTTCTATTTCTTTAACTATGACCATCTGTGTGGAAAGGTGTATATTATTTTTCTAGCCAGGGAACATCTCTAAAGGGCAAGATGACACAACATAAAACAGTCATTTTCTTTAGTGGTGCTTGCACATGAAGAACTCAGCATCATTCTCTGGGTTTAATACTAATCGATAATGAAAATCTGTCTGCACACTAAGCGTGGAAAACATTCAGGGGTGCACATAAGTGCATACCTACAAACTCACAATAGGTCAAAAAGGTGACATAGTTCAGAATTGTAACCTTGTAGGGGGGTCTGGGGGCATCCTCCCCCATAAGAACATTTTTTATGAATTAAACATGTAAATGAAGCGTTCTGGTGCACACTTCTAACAACAAAAAGGAAAAAGACAACATATGCTTCAAGTAAAAAAAAAAAAAGACATTTATACCACAAATATAACTCTCTTGTCATCAGTGTTCATACTTCTCTTTGTGAGCAGTGGAGTAATTTATTTTTGCTAATTTTAATGTTCACATTAGAGTATGCATACTATCAACAAACTAGGAAACAGAAGCTGCATCTGAAGTGGCATTACACAGACTATTTAATTAATCTGAGGTGCCATTTACACCACAAAATTTCAAATGCATAAATAATTTGACAAGATTAATGTTTTAAATATTTTTGAACATACAAGTAATGCAATACTTTTAAATATGAAACCAAACCACCAGCAGATGGCGTAAATGACTGTTTTAATGAGTGAGTCATTAGTCATCCATTCAAATGGCTGATTCATTCAAAAATTAGGCAAGTGACTACTGTCTTTATGAATGGGTTACTGAATCATTGACTCACTTGATTCGTTCAAAAACGTGGACTTTCTTTTTTTGATTGAAACTTCTTCAGCGAACTTGAGCAAAAACAGTCAATACTGTATTACAAATTGCGAACTTTGCGTCAGCTTAACTCACAATTAAGAACTTCCACGCCGACGATATGTTTACATGCGGATGTGAGCGTAAGTGTGCCGTCAAAACGGACCGGCTGTGAGATGAGGTGTGTTCGATTTGAAGCAGCACCACACAGACCGATCGGCGTTTAGCATCAAAGTACCGCGAGAGCGATTCGAAAGCATGCGGAGCCATCTGCTCTCCGTAGCTCTTGCGATGCTTTGATGTCATACAGCGATCAATCTGCGCATTCAAGTCGACCCCCCCCCCCCCCAAAAAAAACTCTTCGGTTCTAGACGATTCACATAAATGACTATTTGTTTTATTCAAAACGGCGAAATTCGCCGAAAAGCGACTAGTTTGCAGGTATGTGAGTGGAGCACAGGTGCATTACCAAATTAAAAAATGCGCTGGGTAAATAAGTTCAGACCGGTTATTTGCATACCAATATAGTTGACAGCTTTTACAGCACAATCACCATTTTAGATCGACTAACTGTAATGCTGTATAAGATTTCCTTTTGAACTGAAAGCATAAATCTAAGCTATGTGCTGCCAGTTTCAGAGCAAAATGCAAAACTATGATACTTCATTTACTGATGCGTTTCACTTCGCAGTGACTAAAACCAGCAGTACATACACTTATTTGCCAGCAAAATAAAAGCTTGCTGATTTATGGTTGAAAATGTTGAGAATTCATATTAAAAAGTAAAAAAGAAAAAAAAAAGAATTTAAATATTAACATTTAAGTGTACTATAAAATAATTGTATTTTAATTTAATACAATTTTTGGTAACACTTTATTTTAAGGTGTCCTTGTTACAGATTACATGTACTTACTATTATAATAACAATTAATTATGCATAATTACATGCAAGTAACCCTAAACCAAACCCTAACACTGTGTCATAACTACACGCGGCGTGACAAGATTCCAGCTACAGGCAATTTGGGTGTCCACACTAGATGGGATGTGACACCGTTGACATCTGTTGTATGGCTATAAGGTCACACAAAATTATATTTAAACTAATATAGACACGTTTAACTTTGAATAACGCACATAATCACCTGAGATTATCTACTGTTATGTAGCTTGTATGTTGTTGTTCCAGCCGCGACGTCACGGAAATAGAAACCGTTTCTAAATTAGAAATTTTGCGTGTCGCTGTCGTGGCTAGTTAGGACAAAAACTCTGATTAACATGGAAAAGATTGTGTGTATTTAGGGCACGGTGTAATCCTACCCTAGCCATATAATTAGCACATCTAGTTAACAAATATTACTCCGTACTTAAATGTATAATTACACTGTAACAAGGACACCTTAAAATAAAGTGTAACCAATTTTTTTTTTATTTAATAGCATCACACTTTATTTATTTTTTTTTTATTTTATTTAAAAAAAAAAAAAAAATTCAATTATTCTAAAAAAAAAAAAAAAAAAAAAAAAAAAAAAAAGGTTATTTGATTATCTAGCTGCAACACCTAATAGGAAAAGGATACTCATAAGCCTTTTAATACTCAAGAAACATAACATTTGTGCAGTGGATGTGCAGAGTACATATGTTCACAAAGTTCTCCCTGTTGCATGGTCTTCATCCAAAGATCCACCTTGGCAGCAGTTTATTTTCCTGTTGCCATAGAAACAGCAGAGGCACCAGGCAGTAACAATGGTGTTCGGCTCCACACATCCCTCAACCCTTCCCCCCACCACTCTCCCTTGAGTACTGTAATTTACAGATCTGTTACTCGCATTCATGTGGCTCTGTGTGCCTAATAACTAGTATTTTTCTTTCATTGGACGATTGTTTTAATCAGCATCAAATGAGGAAATTCACCTACAATGGTGCTCAGTAATTTACAAGGAGCTGCAGTTGGCTAGACTGACTGTAGACACCGGAGAATACGGTTTTCCCACAATTCAGTTGTAGTCTGTGGACATGAAGAAACCACAAATAAAACAGACAGCGATTCACTGCGTTCTAAACAAGCAGCATGCTTCTAGCGGCAAGCCATTTATCTGTCTATGCTGAAAGAGAAAAGGCCATGTGATGTCACACAATCAGCCAATCAGAACAGTGGAGTGGGATTTTTAACCTTTGAAATATCACTGTGGTTGACAGAAATCAAGAGACTGAATAATTGGGGCAAAACTTTTACTTTGATGATAAAATTCACTTCAATGCAAAACAAACAACTACGTTGTAAAAAAAAAAATACAAAAAAGGCAAAAAGCTGACTGTAAAGCTAATGTGAAACTTAAAATTGCACTACCATACTTTTACTGTTAATTTCTGGAAACTACAGGCTTTATGGTTATTTAAAGCACATAGTTCACTTGTAGCATTTTCATATGTCATTACCAGCAGAACAACTTGTGATGCCGAGGGATAAAACGAATAATGAAAGTGCTACCGAAAAAAAAACTTAAACAGTCATTTATAAAAGACTCAAATAAATAACTTACTATCACAAAAAAAGAATGCATGAAAAAATAACAACTATTACTAAAACTAGACTCAAATTGCTCATTAAAAAAAAGAAAGAAAAAAAGAACAAAAACATTTAAACTGGTGAAATTTTCTAAATTGTAATAACCTTGGTTAGGGTTACATTGTATCCTTAGTGCCTAAGGACCTCTGAGGAGTTATTATACATTAAATATATGGCTTTATAAATGAAATAGCTGTTCTTTAACAGAATAAAATATAGTCTACGGTCACTATTACTCTCAACCAAGCAAAACATGTAGTTTGGTGTTATCGCCAACATGCCAACAGCTCTGCACATCTTTAGATATCAGTCATGTAAGTTACTGCTGACTCATTTGTCATTCAGTTTACATGCAACCCCAATATATTTCTCAGAACAGACTACAGAAACATGTCTGGTGCCATGAATAATTAAATACGCAGGAGGGAATAAAAGAATCATCTCTCAAAAACATCTCTTTACCAGTATGGAAAAAGCTGATCAGAGTGTTTGTCAGACTTATTTCATATATAATATGACATAATGCCTATTTTACCCAATAAAGGGAATTAAAAACTTTGCAAAGGTCAATAATTCGCTTGGTTATTTTATTTGAAAAACCTGGTGGTTGCAAACGAAAATAAAAATGCCTGACAATATATATCACTTGAGATAAAAAAAAGCACATAACAAGTAATATTATAAAAATACTAAAGTTGATGTAAAATAGCTTATATATCTGAACCTGCACCACATATAAAATTAATCATTATTAATGTGCCAAACTATTGCTTGGCAACCATATACTAAACTCTGCTTTGTGTCGTGCCTAACAAACACCCCTTTAATAACAGGTTCTTCCCCTTCTTCATTTGTTTGGGACACATCCCACTCTACCGGTTAAGAGGTTTCTATCATTGCAGGGTATATACTGTCAGACCACCCAGCCCTAACAGTGCGCAATAAAGCCATAAAGTCTGCTCAACTTGTTGGTTTAGCAATCAGTTTGCTGGAAGGCTTTGATTCTCCTCACTGTCTGCCTGTGGCCTCTCCTCCCACAACAGAACCTGCACGGCCCCTATGAAACACAAATAAATGTGCCGCACATCAGTCTTTCATTGTTTTCACAACAAGGAGTTGGTCTTCCTCCAGTGGGCCCCTGAAGGAAACGGGACCTGCACTGAGTGGTCTTAAAAGTATTTTTGTGAAGCAGGGTATCGCTGTCAGGGTGTGCAGCTGAAAAAATAAAACATCAGATGGGCCTTGACACTCAGATTTATGTCAACTTTGAGTTTCCTGTTAAGAAACGGAAAGGCAGTGCTCACTCTGATGATGCTATGGATCAGCTATTACTTGAAGCCAGATGCTGAGAGCCTTCAAAACCACATATGGTTCAGCTCTCAGGACTAAATATAAAAAAGCCTGATAATGTGCCTTTAAACTGTTTTGTATTCCAACAAATTTTGAAAAGAAAATTCAAAAGATGTAGCCTCCAAAGTTTGCATACTGTAATGTAATAAAACTTGTCATATTCTGGTCCACTAATTTTGACTGAACAAGGACGTTTCAAGAAGGATGATATTTAACAACAATGGATTCTTCTTTGGATTCATTTGTAACCATTCTCACCGATGGAGCAAAAACTAAAATATATGAAAAAAAAAAAAAACTTGGCCATTTTCTTTGATATTGTTCTTATTTTATTACTGACTTTAAGGTGTTTGAAATGTATATTGGGTTATTAGTTATTGCGGTATCAAAATTAGAATCGAGAAATGTGTAATATCTAATTTTTGGTGTCATAACCTTATTATACAACAATTCTTTCTGGTCCTTGAACCTGACTGGCTGATGAAAGTGTAATATTACAGTTATAACAGAACTCCAACAACTGTTTCATGGCTTGTATCACTCCGCCTGCGGTGTTTCTCACAGTGAGTGTCCTTGAATCTGATTGCCTGACGAAAGTGTAATATTAGAGTGATAACAGAACTACCATCTCACCATTAGGATCACTCCGCTTGCGGTATTTCTCACAGCGAGTGTCCTGGCGGACACCCAAAAACGTCACAGAATGTAGTTTTAAGAGTTTTTTTAAGTGAGAATGTACTTGTTCAGACTTCAAATATGCAGTTTGTTAAAGATAAAGTCTATTTGAAAATTGTGCTATTGCTTCAACATTTTCGGAGATGTGAGCTCCAGGGCGTCAGCTGCCGTTCAGCGCTCGTGAACCCGCCAAGAGCAGCCTTACCTTGGCCAGATCTTCTGGAATTTGCTGCTGTCTCTATAGTGGTTAAATATGAGATATAATTTGTTTTTGGAAAATCTCATGGGAAGTGTGTGGTCTCATTAATCTCTGATTTGTTCCAGAGCAAATAGTTGGACTGAGGGCAA
>JAUZSZ010000114.1:6981305-6994567 GCA_034780575.1 Labeobarbus marequensis | reverse complement strand
GGCCTCATGTAATGTGATGCTAATGGGTGCTGGGTAACAAGAGTGATGTCAGCTGTCATTCACAGTCTTCATGGGGGGCCGTTGTCTTTCAATTCAGCCTGATGAAGTGGAGAATGAATATCAAGCCATTTGCAATAATGAGATGAACCTTTAAGCCAGTGCATTGTCCATTATTTATGAACGCCTTCATCTCAACAGCAGAACCACTGGGCCTGATCAATACGCTTGGCTGCTTTCTGACATCACGTGCAATGAACAACTCCAAACTTTAAAAGCAGAAGGCCATTTCTTCACACTGCTTTCATGTTTCCGTCCTTTTGTGCTCTTGCTCGAACTGCCGTATCTTGGCTCTCGGTTAACGCCTCCTCTCTTGTGTTATAGCAACTTTACACCCGCCTCCATGTGGAGACTTGAGCTCTTGGCATTGGGTGTAATTAACACGACCTGTACGGCAACCCAGGAAACTGGTTGTGCTCGACTCAAGGCGAAGTTATTCACAGCCATAACACAGGAATCTGTTTTCCCAGGCTAGGAAGAGGGGTAGGAGGTGGAGGTTAGGGCTGTTGCTGGAAGACGGCACGTTTTTTAAATTTTTTTTTTTAATTCCTCAGTGAGGTGCTGCTTTCATGTGTGTGCACAGGCATGGTGAGACAGCGGTGTGGCAGCCAGGGGGCTGGGTGCGGGAAAACAGGCCGGCCACTCCCTCCACTTGTACCAGCCTGTTCCATAAAGAAGCGGCGCTGTCAGGGGATCATCTTTCTTCAGCTGCGGTTTGAAAGATTTCAAACGTTGGAAGGCGCCTGAAAAATGTGCCAGGCGCTTAAAGAAACACTAACCTAGTGCGCTCCTTCAGCGAGCACATGTGTAATGAGAAACAGAGGCCCTCTTGTTCATTGCACTATGTGGAAATTCATTGCCCCCCCCCATGTGTGGTTTTTTTAAGCGATGTTATTTTCCTGTAACTTAAACAGTAGATCATGGCACTAGTAACACACAAGGTCATGATTCTCAGGAAATGCATTCTCATAAAAAATGTATACCTTGAATGCATTTTGAGATGCTTCAGATAATTTTTTTTTGACTCAGAAAGGTCAAAGTGCAAGATGATGACTGTATGTTTTTTTTTTTTTTTTTTTATTTGAGCATAGCACGTTTGGAAAATCCATATGTCTGCCATAATTGATGTGCTGTATAAGCTCATCAAAGACATTTCATGGGCTGATGTTTGGGAATTCTTGTCCTGAGAGTCAGAGGCACTTCTTCAACATCCATTCCATTGCGCTCACGCATGACAGGACAGGTCGAACTCGCTTAGGGTTATGCAAAAGAGACGTCTGTTCATATGATAGAGAGAGAGACTTGTTGTAAAAACACCTGCATGTGTGTGTGTGCTAGGGGTCAAGATTATTAGGGAAAGTTGATAGCTGCTTCGCCTGAGTTGTGTGTGGAGTGGATGTCATAAACAGGTACCACTTGATCCATTGCCAAGCCATGATTAATAACCTGCCCAGTACTGTCTTAAATCACACCCCACAACCAACCTACCTTTTAGATTTAAAATAGTGGCATAAGTTGAGAAAATGCTGTAAATCAGAGCATATTTCATATTTAAATAACCAGGATTTTTAGAATTTTTAGAAACCATGAAATCTGCAGCAGTCTCGTGTGACATTGTTGACAGTCTGAATATCCTGGAATAGATGTGATTTATTGTTTAACTGTCATGTCGCACCTGTTTAGGACACACTCTTAATGGTCCACATGTGTTCCACACATATACTCCAGATGGATCTTAGAAATTTTCAGTTTTCAGACATTTGGCTGCTTTGATGCCTTTAGTATATGGAAGTATTTTATGAAATGGGGTTGGGGTTATGATCGGCTTTGATGTATTGTACAGTAGCGATTTACCTCAGTCAAGGTAAACAGACTGCTTCTGCGGGGGGTGTGTTCTGGTGCTGTGCTGCTAAATGGTGATTAGTAAATAATGGTGATCACACAAGTCTCGCCTAGATAACAGCAGTCATTTCCTCCTAGTAAATACTCTCTCTCCAGGTCCTTCCAGTGAGCCAACAGCTGGGATATTTTTGTATGTGAAGAACCTGATATTCTGTTGTTTGTCTTGTATTGCAATGCCCTGTTGCCAGATCTACAGCCTCACATGGCACAACTGTTTTGTGTTTTGATTGAATTGTGGGCTTCCAGTCTGAAATGTATGTGGTGAAACAGAAAGCCTGGCTGCCATACAGTGATAAATGCACATACTCAACTCTATTGCATTGTCCTTGCTGGTTGCACACAACAACAAGCATAAAGCACTAATTGTGTCTGATTCCTTAATCAGTCACTTTCAGCAGTTGGAAAGCTTAATGAATCATTCAAAACGATTCAGTCTAAATCACAATTTGAAATTTTGTCTCAAAATGTGTTAAAATGCCTCTATGTTCACTAAGTTCAGTAAATTCCTCTCTGTGTCATTCCAATTCAAATTCCACCTCATGTATTGAAAAGAAGCCAATTCTTAAATTGTAAATTTTTGTCCAGACTTGTGAGGAAGCAGTATCTTGTTTTCAGTCTGCCTCTGACAGGTTTTTCCTGAAGTGTCATCTAAACGGGTGTATGGGAAAGGCCCATTAATAATGTAATCCAGTACTGCTTGTGCCATTCTCAAGCTTGCTTGACTGGATTCCAGTGAAATATATGTATCTTGCATCCTTATGTATAATGCACATGCTTTTGTATCGAAATATATTTTTGGACAAGGCTTTTGACCATTTTGGACAAAGAAAAAATCAACTCTTGAATGTTACATTGAATTTGTCTCATTACCTTTAAGTATTAAGGGTCTTTAATTAGCAGCAGAATCCTTAAATGATTTCCCTCTACAAGGTACTGTTAGAAAGCTGTTGCCTTGTGAGGGCATGTATGTGTACAGCAGACAGACTGTAATGAGATGAGCTTGTGTGGCCAGTTAGTTTACATTTGCCTCTTATCAGCTGGCCAGAATAATGGCCACCTTCCTGTGGAGTGAGCGCTAACTAACTCATTCTCTTTGATCCTGAGGAAGTTGACTATGAATTACATGTAGTCCACAACCTGTTTTGAAGTGGCAGTTTTACATTAAGAATGAGCTTTTTGTCTTGTTGCCAAACCAAAACAAAAGCAATCCTGGTGTGGAGGAGCACAAAAATTTCTCATGTTATGTTGAGAGCGTCCTAGATTTCAGCAGCATCTCATCTTGATATACAGACAACTATTTTTAGAACACTTTGTTCATAGAATAAAGGACATATCAAACCAATGAACGGCGTCCATGCTGAGCTGTTTGTTTTGTTGACAGATGATGTAAATGTCTAAATAATGCAATATCTAAACAAAAGACCCATGCTCAACTGACAGTCTCCAGAATTTACATTATATCACCTGTCATTGTTGGTTTTTACTCACATAAATATTTTTGGTAACACTTTAGTTTTAGGGACCATTTCTCACTGTTAGCTTGTTGATTATTAGCATGAGTATTTGTATTATGTTGGATGTTTATTAGTGATTACAAAACATATTAGTTACCATATTTTAGATTTCTTAATCCTACCTTATACCTAAACGCAAAATAGGACTTTATTGAGTCAAAAGTCATAGTTAATAGTTAGTTAATATTGAGAATTATAGAAGATGATTATAGAAGAACTAAAGTGTGATTATATTTCTTACTGGCCATGCAGCCAGTTTTGTAATATTATTCACATTGTTATACATACTTTTTCCCTCTATGATAGTAGAATTTATTAACTGATATTTCTTGTGATGCAGGTCATTGTGTCACTGACAGAATCGTATTGCTAAAGAGATAAGCCAATCTCTTTGTGAAACCGCACCTGTCACGTAAACCATAAAAGGGTGTCACTGTTTCTAATACTGGTGGCTTACTGTGAGCAATTTTCTACATTTCTCTCACCACATGTAATTGTGGTGCCAAAAAAAGTGAATGCGTGGTATATATCTGATTAAGTCACATAACTTTTCCGCTCATCTGCCAGATTTGTTACCATCAGGAGGCAAAGTAATGTCAGTAATATAAAAACACAACAACAGAGATTCCAAAAAATAAAACATTGATCATTAGATTTGATCCATACCAGGTTCCAGAATACTCAAGTTACACTGTAAATATTTTTTCACTGTTAATTATCAAAGATTATTTCACTAATTATCTACTATTTTTAGTCTTATTCAAAATTAAAGTTGAATTAAAGTTTAGTTAGAAAATTCAACTACTAATTAAATTACTAAATGTTGTTTAATTCAATGTTACTTGTTTTTTGTAACTAGTTATGAAATTTACCCATTTATGTGTGGAAAATTGTTTCAGATTAAATCCTACACCAATTTTTGTCATTGTAGCCCTAGCCCAGTGTAACCAACTCTAATCATTTTTATGTGAAGACATGCATATCTTGGTTTAAATTGTTTGTGTCACTGCATCAGTTAAAATCAGTACTGTTCAACTCAATTAAAAACAATATTATATTTCAATTCCAGGTGAGTAATTCTGGGCCCTGTCTACTGCATTTCTGAAATTATGTAGATTATATTTTTTTTTATTTATGCTGTAGCCCAGATATTCATTGTACATGTTTGGGTTCTATGTTGGATTATGCAAGATCTGCATGAAAGCAGATTTACAGAGCTGTAATGAATCAAGGCGTACATCAGTGGAATCAAGGGAATCAGTGAGATTTTATAATAACAGAAGCTCCTTTTGCACCCTGTCTAGAGCTTCAAAGCTACAGAATCAAGGGTGTTTCTTTGGAGATCTTCCCCTGAGGTTTATCGGCTCTAACAACACAACTCATGGCTCTGTTTCTCTCTCTCTGAGTTTTTTGAGATTGGCTGCCACGTCTGACCTTGATGCTAAATGGAAGCTTCTTGAAGTTGTCGCAAAGCATTTCTTCAGCCTGTGTGCCAGGCATGTCATCCAGAAATGCTTTTACCGGCATTTTTCTAAATCCACTGCAAATATGTTGGAAAAAAAACATGTTCCCTTTCCTTTTTCTTTCCTTTTTTCTTTCATTACATCTGTTTTTTTTTCTGATGACCTCTGTGTCCTTAAACATCTCAAATGAGATTCAGAGTTCTCATTGCTTTAAAGAGCTTCATTTTAAGATGCCTTTTTTGTGTCTTCTCTTACCTGCAATGAGGATATTGTTGCATGGTCATAGTTAAGATCTCTCAGAAGTGAAGTGCCAGGAAGTAGGGCTGAATGGTGTAAGAAAATCCTGCTCTCAGTGCTGTCTTCTCATCGATTTTTATTATCGGGATGAATAGTGTGCCGCAGCCCTCATTACAAGTCAAATGCACTCATCTTCCTATGTGTCATTACAGATGTATCTCTAATTTCTCAGCCATGGCCTACTGACTCGCCTGTCACTATAGCCATATGCTAACTCAGAATGAAATGGATTATGTTAATGAAATGCTTTGAGATATCTTAGCTCCTTTGCTGCTCTCCATCATTATTGAAATACGCTGGAGAGTTTTGTCTTCAAGTCCACCAGTGAGTCCACGTCGGCACTGTGAATCCAGCCTTTCACAGTAATGATTTTGAAGATGCTCTGGACCAGTAGATGGCTAGCAAATCAGTTTTGACATTGGTGCATTGAAATAAAACAGAAATGCATTAAAAGTTACAATTTCTCAACTTACGGTATACTTTCGCAAACCCTTGTGGTTTTCCTGTTGTCATGTCCTCTTATGCAGTGTGAAGTAATTGTGCAGTTGGCCTAAAGCATTAACTGAAATCTGCTGATTATTCACTGGACTGAATAATTTTAAAAATTCATTTAAAAAAAAAAACAACATTTATTTTTAAAGGAAGGTTAGAGGCTTCCAATGTTGTTTTGAACCATACTGATTTTTATTTTCTAAATCAGTTTAGAGGTTCTTTAAAAGATAATCTTTTATGTTCTACAAAAAAAGTTGCACTGGCCTGGAACAACATGAATTAATAAATGATTTTACATTTACATTTTAACTAGATAGGCAGCATTACATCTACCTTTCATTCATTTACCTCATGCTTTTATCCAGCTTATAGGTGAAGAATAACACAACAATTCATTAAATCATCTCAAGGAGATTGTAAAATTATTTTTTGTGTGTTAGGCTGAGATCTATAGATCAATCTTGCATTCTTCCACCATTATAACACTTAACTCTCAAAGTCAGCCGTATTGTTTATCAGCGGTTGCTTGTTAATGGCTGAAATTGGAGAGCGGTGTGTGTAGAGACACATGGATCAGTTTCATTCAGGATGTGGTGTCATTATTAACGCAATAAGACCTGTGTTTTAAAGTCAATTGGCTGTGGCTGGCTAAACTGCATTAGTTTATATGCAGCATCGGTGTACAGCAGAGCGACCTGCCCGCCGCCAATCTCGCCAGCACTGCCTCCGCCAAGCAGGAAACGCTCAGACACAATGGGTCTGCTCTGCAGCCCGCTGCCAAACAAACAGCAGCAATCGCCAGAAACAAGCGTATTCTACTTCTCACTGAGCTTATTCCACAATTTGTTCATCTGTTCATGTGGATCGGAGTTGCACGATAACATTTTATTCATATTCTCCTCATAATTGAGAACAACAGTTTCCCGCTGACCAGTAAAGCTCTCCGTACCTCCTGTGGCGTGACGTTCTTGTCATTTGTATGCGCCACGTGTACACTAGAGATCTGTGTCCCAGTCTAGTTGCCATGCACACGACATGCTAACCTGCTCAACACACGGTCACCGTTCAGACAGCGGTCATGATTGAAGCGACAAGTGAATGACCTTCACCAGCGTGCAAAGGGAAGCTAGTCTCATTAATTGCTTTAATTGTTTGTTAAATGATGACTGTGTTGGGACCAAAGGCAAAGCGGTGGGGTCTTGCTCTTTTATTCGTCTTTAATGGCGCTGGCAGCCACAGTCACGTTGAGAACACAGATGTGTGTGTGTGTGTGTGTGTGTATGTGAGAGAGACAGAGTTAATTGGTGTGTCTCATCGCCAGGCAAGAGGAGGAATGCCTTTTGGGAATGACACGGTTCCAGAGGTGCAGTGAAAAAGTATTTAATTGGATTCGACAGAAATTCTTCTGTCTTTTTATTTCTCTCTCCCTCCCTCTGATACACACGTTGACTCCATCTACTCTAACAAACCCTATTAAATTTTGCTCATTAATTTCCACATATAGTTTGCAATAGTAGCCCAAAAACAGTAAATCTGACTGACTTTTTAACGAATTGTCTCAAAGATGAGTCCTGTCCATCCTGGAGATCCTCATTATACTGGTGAGTCTATGGACACATACTTACACACTGCAGTTCAACATGGTTGTCACTCTTCAGAGTGTTTAATTGTAATGTACACACAGAGTTTGGTCATTTACAGGAGTGACAACTGCCTTGTGAATGTTTAATAGATAATGAATGTTTAATTGACAAAACCACAATACAACAATTAACTGTTGTCATGCAAATTCTTTATTAATAAACTAATATTCTGATTTAATAATAATATAATTTACCTGTCGTATGTCTTTAGTTTATTTTTATAGTTGTCAGTTTCAGTAGTTGTAGTTCAGTAGTCATTTCCTGTCCCTCAATCTCAGTCAAGAGGATCTGAACAGGTTTTTCTCTCTGTTTTATTATTATTATTATTATTATTATTATTATTATTATTGTTATTATTAATATTTTATCACTTAAAAAAACAAAATGGCTTTTGGTATGTTCATTATAGAAAATGTGTAATTTTTTTTTTTTTCACAATTCAATTTTAATAGATGTCATTAACCCTACAAATGAAACACAGACTTCATCTTTAATAGCAAAAACCATAAATACAACTTCTCTCTGCTTCCAAACATTAGTTTAATCTAAATGGAAACCACCACATGGGTTAAACTGTTGGCATCTATGTTTCTTGTTTACAGTTATGAGATGCCAAGATGGTGCAATTGCTATCTCCATGACAACCATCACAAAATCAGGGTAGTAGGAGTGCTGCTTTATTCTTTACAAAAAAGATTAATTCCCACAAAGTTAAAAACTATTTTGGAGTGTGTATATGCTCTGTTATATTCATGTGAGATTTTTGGCCGGTCTGTTAGCATGTTTTCTTAATGTTCTGTATATGAGTCTCATATTTTCTCTCTTCTGAGGGACATTGCCTGCTTGCATTTGAGGACTGTTAAGCTAAGCAGAATGTCTCAAAAAGAAGCTCTTAATGTTGACAGCCTGCTTATGCTTCTGTTTAGTGCTATTAGTGCCAATATTTCTCAATCCTTTTAGTGAGGATTGAGAAATAGTTCATTTTAATGTGGCTGCCCATTTGACACATTCTGATATCAGAGTCTTCTAGCGTCTCGTAGAAGCTGTGGCAATAAAATGACTAATGATATGGGCAATTAGAAGTCGTAATGTGAGATCCATGTCAAAGTCCTTTTGATATGTTCTCAATATTATGATGGCCACTTTAATCTGGTTTTAGTGTCAAACTGGCTGTCAGGGAGACCATATTTCTCTTTTTTTGCAGCAGTGGACCTCCCTGATGTAAACACACACACGGTAACACACATGCTCGCTGATTGCCAGCATTGTTTTTAATATGGCTACTGAGCGGGCGATCGGAGCTTGGTACAAACAGACCTCTCTCTGTGTGTGTGTGTGTGCATGTAGGTGCCCTTCCCTGTCACTCGCTCTCCTCTGACCACCCACCGACCAGCCCACACACACACACACAGTCACAGAGCTTTACTTTCAATAACACCCCGGATGCCAGAACTGTTCCTATGAATTTTATCAATTTGACTATAATCCTAACTACATTTGTTCTAACTACATTCTTGGTAGAAGAATTGAAAGGCGTTGATAGGTGGTTGCTAAAGTGTTCACTGTTAATGTGATACAATATGTTTTTTGGGTATTGTGCGTGCGTGCGTGTGTGTGGCTGCTAGGTGGCTTACTGAAGTTGAAGTATTTTTAAAAGTACTTTTTTTAAAACAATTTTTAACAGCGGAATTACTGGTGAAAAATATATCACCCATTATTCTTCAGAGAAATCTTGACCAATCAGAAAATAACAACAAACATTCATGGAAAAAGAACACTTTAGCGCCTACCCAGTCACTCACTCCCATGAAGCACTGCAAATAATGCGGTCAGTTTCCCTATTTAAATATTGAAAATTGTAGTTTCTCTGCTATATATAATCAACATGTTAAATCAGCACTTTTATACTTCACCTTTTTTTTCTTTTTAAATTTGGTTATGCCAGCTGCAGTACTTCATGAATGTGTAATTATTTCTCTCATCAAAGCCATTAAGTACACAGGCTTGTACCTTTTGTCTTTTTGTCTATTTTTTTTGCTACAAATCAAAGTTTGTAATGTTGTGATTCATTGTGTAGATGGTTGGTTTGATTTATGGTTTATATAACACTTAAACAATGATGGACAATTTTTAAAATTCCTGAAAAATGAATAGGGAACAGTACTTTCAGTACCAAGGCCACTGAAAAAGTGCACAGGCACTAATGCACTCTATTAAACATAAAATTCACTTCCTGTCTCTGCTGGCACATTTTCTCTTACTGAAGAGCTTTGTGCAGATTTTGGATGGTTTGCAGATTGTTTCTCGCTCTTTTTACATATCCCTCGTTCTCTCGTTCTGTCTGTTTTCTTCTTTTATGATAGTGTAACATTTTAGTGATTTGATGGACATGTTGTTTTGTAGCTCAGTCAGCTTGAGTAAATCAGATTCAGTTTGGGCAGGAGGGCCATGCTGTAAGCGTCTCCCCTATTATTTATGTGAGTTACATAGAAATGGTCGGCAGGAACACACAAGCATGTGTGGAGGTTAATCAGTGCTGAGGTCATCAGTGGGAGATGGGGATGGATAGCTTTATTAGGGGCCTGTGGAAATCCCCTTCCTTTAGCTGGAGCACAGCACATGAGCGCTGCTTTCTCTCACGCCTGATCATGTGAGTTGCATTAGTGTGCAGACACACACACACACACACACACACACACACACACAGTCACACATTCCTTCAGTTTCCAACACTCACAAGTACTCCCCTCCCCTCCATTCTCTCTCTGCGTTCGCTTGCATTCGCTTCTGTTCTCTTGTTTTCTTGCTCATTTATTCTTAGAAAAGGACGTGTAGGAAACAGAGCCTGTTAAGTCTGAGCTCTCACACCTGGAACCATAAATAGAAATATGGCCTTGGTTCTGGAGGTCTTTTTTCTCATTCATTTTATCAGTATGGAACCAATAAACAGTTGTTTTAAAGCAAGAAAAACGAAAAAGACTAAACAAGACTGTTTGAAATGAATGAATGTTCTCAAGTACTCTTGATGTTCCAATGATTTTATCTCTGTTGTGTTAATATTGAATAAGATATTTTAAAGAATGTTGGTAATCAGACAGCTTTGTTGACTATTTGACTTCCATTGTGCAAATCCATAGACACTGAGACTTTTCTCAAAATATATTTTATGTTCTGCAGAAGAATGGTTTGGAACAACACAAGGGTGAATAAATCACAGAATTTACATTTTTAAGTCTCTTTAATTATTTTTGTTCTAAAATGAGAGAAATACTTAATTCCATCCAATAAAACATTGTGAATGACCTAACCACAATGACTGTGCAATTGTTGACTAGAGGTGGTTGATTTGATCAAATATATATAAATATATCAGTATAGTAGGCTGCTATCATTTTAAGACCTGATAAATGGATGCAGTGTCTACTTGCCAAGACAGTAATTTTGATAATTCTGTGTGTAGTCAATTGTATAAAACTGTACAAAAGCTGTGAAAAAGCACTGAATGGAGGCAGCAATCTGCTGAAGTTTTTGTTTCTATGGTAACAGTGAATCTCTCTTCAGGATTATGGGTAATGAAGTTTTTCACAGGTAAATTGGCTTGTTTTTAAACACCAATTCATACTGCTTTGAGTTTTAATGACTTTAATTATTTAGTGTGTTATTTAATTATTTAAGTCCAGTATCACTGGTACAATTGCTTATACTAAGGTTAGTGAACTACACAAACACTTGTTGAGCAGAGGTGTGTTATTGTTTTTCGAAATAAATCTGTTTGAAATTTTTGCTCAGCGGATGACAAAACTCTCACATTGTGGTATCGACTTTTGCAGGGAACATCTACATTTTCTTTCAAATTTCTTTAGGTGCTCTGCTTTATGATTTATTGCTTCTTTCCTCTAATGCTGTCTTTCATCTGTGTGCCTCACCACATTCCCTTGCTTTTCAGTGAGTAAAATCATACAGAGTGCATACAAAGACAAAGAAAGAAGATGAGCGTGTGTCTGTCTCTTCAGTGGCCTTTTGTTCCTTGTCTCTGTCTGCATTTCTGCTCAAGGTGCTGTTAATCTCAGTTGATGTCAGAGCACATGCTCTAGTGAGAGTGTGACATGCTCTTCTCTTATGTAAGTGCAGCATTATCTCTATAGTATCAGCGAGACGGTGAGGATGTGTCTCTTGATGGCTGTTTGCTGCGGTCCGAGAACTCTGAGCTCTATGATAGATAAGCCCAACAGACTTGACCTACTTTTGTTTGTTTATTTTGGGACGCTCCCTGTTTCTCTGGTCACTGTTTGTCTACAGCGAGACATGTTGTTTCGGGTGACATGTGGGACAGTGTCCTCAGCTGTTTCATGTGGTGTTTGTTTTTGTTGCATGGGCTCTGTCCATCAGATGAAAGATCATTTGGATAGCATGTTATTCAATAATAATGTTTTATAGATGAGAGGACTGAGATTATTTATTCTGTGTGAAAGTGACATCTGGACACAGAGTTCTTTGGTAATTTTTTTTTATTTTATGGCTCTGAAATCTCATTTGTTGAGCAATATTTGAAGCCATTGAATTCACCAAATGCAAATATTACCAATATTATTACACTACATTGCTTGGCAACTGTAAGAAGCCTAAAGTAAATTACCTTTTACGCGAAGACAGAATTATTGTGGTTTTTGGTGTTTTATCTATGTTTTTTTTTTGTGCAGATGTCTATGTATATATTTAAAAGTTTGAAAACAATGACCTTATAGTGATATTTGCATAGGTCAAATTCAAACTGCCAATTCCAATTCACTGAGTTGGGAATTTCTGTGGGCTTAAAACTAGTGCTATTCTTTTGCTGCCCTGCTTTGTGTAAATGCAAATCTGTATTAAACATTAATGTCTCTTAGCATCTTTAAGTTGTGATTTTACCTTTGCTTTCACATATTACATATGACTGTCATCATAACGTTGTGTGTTTGAGAGGGTCTGTTTCTTCTTCTGAAGGACATCTGACAGCATTTGCCCCACAGTGTCTCGTCTGCAGCTGAGCTCAGCAGCGCCGCAGTGTTGACCAATCTCTGTTTTCATGTGGGAGGAAGAAAGCGTGTGAGGCAGGGCTTTAGCGGAAAGGTGGTAAACAAAGACATTGTTTTAATCTGGAGAAAGTACGGAGCGTGCTCTCGCTGCAGATGTTCCCTCGGGTCTCCACACATAGCTGTGTTTGTTGTTATTTTTGTAGCGCTGTCTTTGTCAGCTAGTTTGTAGACAGGAAGTACAGTGAGTTGAGGTTTGTTAGATAAAATCTTACAGCTGAAGAGATTTGTGTGTAATGTGGTTTCACCGTGGAGTCTGAATAGAGCACGCAGCTTGTAAACCGTTCGGTTCCTGGTTTGCATGCTAGTACGCTAGATGGGAATTAATATGGTGAAATTATGTATGCACGTCCTGTTTAAATCTTGAGCTGTTTTAGTTTAGCAAAAACCCCTAAAATGAAACCAGTAAAATCTGTTACAATTAAAAGAGCTCTCATGTGGTTAGCAGTCTTGCACCACAAGCAGTTTTCCGTAAGCTTTCCTTTGTTAGCTCAGATGCTAACACATATACATGTCCATTTAAATGCCAGTGACTGTTGAATGATATGGTGAACGCCCTTTCTTCCAATGGAGTCTTGTATCAGTTATGTAGATGTGACTATTAGTGATGTTAAAAACTCCATGACAAGGTTTGGAAAATGCAGTTTTCTGCCTCGTGTAGATGTAATTCTTATTGTTTTAATTAAAAAATAAGATTTTACATTTCAGCCATGAACCACGAGGTGCTAATTTCTATTGCTAGTGATCAGTGGTATTTGGGGAGGTATAAAATTTACGTGAGTATATTGTATATTGACACGAGACCTCAATTTAGGCTGCGTT
>JAUZSZ010000114.1:6475308-6485669 GCA_034780575.1 Labeobarbus marequensis | reverse complement strand
CAAATCCGATTGAAATCCGATCATATTTAAATAGTCTGAATGGCAACGAACTACATGAAATCCGATTTGTGCAAATCTGTTTCGAGCTACATTCGTGTGTGGCTTGGAATCCTATTCAAATCGCATTTCTGGAAATACACTTTAGTCTGGACGGTCAGATCGGATTTAGCGTAGCTTTTTCACGTTCTCACGCCACATAAAAGGTAAATACATCAGACGTTTTTTGCAGAAAACATGCTTAACATCTCTGCAGAAAAAAGCTTGTGTCGCTGCGAAGTGCAAGGCAAGCGGAATAGTACATACTGCTAGTATACGTACCTGTGTTTTGAAAGTAGCGGAGATAACAAAAAAAGGAAAAAAAGCAGGAGGTCTTTAGCGGAGGCCGGCAGCACGGAATAAAGCCGCACATTCAAGCTTCCTGCGTTTCTGCCGCTGCCTCACAAGATAAAATATAATACTACAGTGCAACCGCGACGGTAAGACAACATTTGTATTGCAAACTGTATTGCTATTACTGCTGTTTTTAGCGTAAGCATAGCAACTGAACGGCATTACCATAGAAACCACTGCACATTCAGTAAAAATGAAAGATCGTTTATGGACACACAAATCGGATTTGAACAGTTGCGATATGCTGTGTGGACAGTCAGTTAGTCAAATCAGATTCCATCCGGATATGCACAAAATCGGATTTGGGCTGACAGTCTGAATCTAATCGAAGCTAATGAGTTCTCAGGATGAACTCAAATATTTCTCAATTCTTCTCAAACCAAATTATCTGAGCTACTATCCACATTCATTTTATACCTATTAATCGTTCTTTTTGACTTAGGGCCAGTTTTACTAACAGCTTTCACCACTGCAAACCGTCTTTTGGCGTTAAAACAGTACTGTCAGGATTTACTAAAGAAGCGCAGTGACAAATTAGCGCTGAAAAGGCGTGGATACAGTTATTTTTGCGCCTGACCTTATTGAATATGTATTTGTAGGAGTTTCCCTTTCAGATGCAAAATATATGGGAGGAGAGTATTAAAACGAATCACGCAACGAGATTTACTAACGTTTGTGCCATTATTTAACCCCCCAAAAAAGCATGCCTTAAACTATTTTACGCTTGAAATGGCTGCAGTTGTTGTTGCAAGGAGGAGGCACTGCAGAGAACAGAGAGCGCGTGGTAGAAGGGAGAGGATTTTTTTCACACGTATTAATTTATTTGAAATGCCAGAAGAACACATTATCCGAACACATTATCCCAAAAAAAGACAATTTTTGTTTCATCATTTTATAATATATAGGTTAGTCTATTGTAGTTCTAAATCATATATAATATATTTTTTTTAAATTTTATTTCATTTCAGTTTATTTCAAGCAATGAAACTGTTTTTATGGTTTTAGTTTCAATTTAATAAATGATAATAACCCTCAGTCATGCAGTTAACACAAGGGTGAGTAAATTAACTTTATCTTGGTTGAACTTTATCTTTAATCAAGGTGAAACATGAAGCAAGATTTAAGTGAAAACACAAGTGCAAACTACTTGAAATTTTGATCGAAACGGCATCAGTGTCTGAAATACAATTAAAACTGATTTTTTATTTTGGAAATGTGCTTTAATCTGAGTGGTCAGATCTGATTAGTAAAATTTTTTTTTTTAATCAGATATTGACTACACTGTCTGAAAAAATAAACCAGATTTCATTAGTTGTACAATTATAGTGAAATGACAGAGCAAAAGAATTTATGTGCAAGTGTGAACAAAAGCTTAATGCTGTCCTGTCATTTGATTTTTGCTGTCAAGAGTGTTTTGCTGCATTTGTTTGCACGGTCAGACAAGTAGTTTTTATACTGTATGCTCAAAAACTGTAATAGCTGGAAAAATCAGACAGAGCTTTTAGCAAAAGAGCTGCTTCATTAATTTTTTCAAGAGCTGCCTTCAGTGATTTGCTAGTTTTTTGCTTATTTAATAAATTGTCACTGATCTGGCAGGTGATGTAGTTTACAAGAGTATTGCATCAGGACAAAAATGCTTTTCTAGACAGCAGTTTCATATGTCGGTAGAACCAAGTTCACAGAGTTGTGAGATATATAAAAACACTACTACAATAAATGAAGACCAAAACAGGCAGATTGACACTGTTTCCAGGAACATATATATAAATTGGCTCTTGTAGTTCTTTTAACATAGCGCTGAACATTGACAAGCCTTTTTTGTGTTTATTTATTTTTTCCATCAGCATGTCATGATATGCAGTTCTATGTGGCTCATATCTTTTTGTAAGTGTACATGTCAGGATGTTGGTGGTGTACAGTGTTTTTTAGCATTGAATTTTTAACGTACTGTGTCAAGCTGCAATAAAAGTAGTTTGACTTTTAAAAACACATCTTGAGATTCCTCCTGTATGTTTGTTTCATTCCGTTGCGCTCTATCTAGCTTGAATGCAATAACATGTCCTGTGTGAATGATAGTGACTTGGAATGTTATAAATTCAAAACAAGTTTGATCTATGCATCTCATCTTTGACATTCTGTTGATTACTGCTCAACCCTGAATCTGTGTACAGTAATGCTCTTACACTGGAAGTCAAGGGTGCAAATGTTCCTGAGATTTTAAAGCTGAACTTTTTAGCTACGACACTATTAAAGGAATAGTTCACCCAAATTGAAAATTAGCTGAAAATTTACTCAACCATCCAAAATGTACTTTGTTTCTTAATCAGAACATCACAATAATCACAATAAATTTGTAATAAACAAATCCATCTTTAAGATGTTTTTAACTTCAAACCATTGCTTCGAGCATAAATACAAATCCTTTCTCCAAAATATAGCTTTCTCCAATGAAAAGGTCATCGAGTCTGAATCGGTAGAGAAATATGCACAGATCAAGCAAAAAGAGTTCTAAACAAAGATGTAAAGAAATATGGATCACTTGTGGATTGTGATGTTTTTTTTATTTTTATCAATTGTTAACATTTTCATTCTGACGGCACCCATTCACTGACTTTCATCTTAAAAATAACTTGTATTGGTTTAACCTTATCTAGTCATATTAAATGGAACTTTTTAACTTGAATAAAAACAGCTTTTAGATTTTAGGTTCAAATGAAACACTTTTTAGGTCACATAGCAAGACATTTTTACCATGTAGGCCTAGATACACATGGATGCACAGATGTTAAAATTCTTGCCGATACGAACAAGATATACCAACAAGATATGACAGATAACTGATAGATGACCAGTATTAAAATTCTTTGGCATTTTTTATAAATAAACTAAAATCAGTTATTCTAAATGTGACTTTAGGCATCACAACATTGTAATGAACTGTATGTAAAATGTATTCATCTTGAGATTTGCTTAAGACATAACATAGTGTTTTAAATTATTATTTTTGAGCATCAGAAGGCAAAGGTTATCTAAATATTAAAACAGAAAACATGAGCATGCACAATTGAATATCCAACATTTCAATAAAGTAAAAAATCTCTGATATTAATAATTACCTGATATGGTAACTGATATATTGTTTATTTTGAAACTGTGTGTATTTTAGAGTATATACTAGTGCCATTCTCTGCACTGATGAACTGAAATGATTGTCAGTAGTAACTGTTGGCATGTCACACACTGTCAGTAGAGCATAACCTATTTTGAACCTTGAACATTCCTTTTAGCATGTAATGGTTTATCTCTAATAACCTGTTTATTATCCTTTCAGCAATCATTTTATTATAAGATTCATGTAATGGAAGCTCATGCCCTGTTGGAACAGTATAAAAGGAGGTTATCAGGGTTCAGTGAGTCTGGGTTTTGTCACCTTGTGTTAGGTGTGAAGCTGTGCTTCTGCTGCCAGACTGAATTAAGAATTAAACTGAAACTGCACTGCAGCTACTAGTGAAGCTGCATGTTAGTGAGACTCCTGAGGTCTGCTTATTTGCTTACATTTTTTATGTTTATTTAATCCTTTATGAATTCATTGAATGCATGCAGTGTTCTTTGATATCTTTCCTTTTCTTTATATGATGGCATATATACATATCAAGCAATAAATGGCAGAAGTGGGTTTTTAAATTCAATATCATGCTGCGCAATATAATGCAGACATGCATTTGATCCTAACAGAAGGATCTCAATATATTCCTGATCTCTGTATAATGGACAGGATGGTATTGTTTATGTCATGACACTCATTGGCCAGCAGAGGACAGACTAGAGAGGTTTCTCTTTGACACACAGTACCTGTTTTCATTCTAAACCATTATGGACATACAGCTACATAACCACTCAGCTCTCTACAACGGTTAATATTAATGGAAATGGGGGCCACAAACCAGAAAGAGCAGAACATTGCTGTTGCTCTCTGTTACAAAACCGCTCACAGAAAATGAATCCATTGTTATTGGTTCAGAGTACATTTGTGGTGTTCGTGAATAGTAAATGGCACTGCACTCAGAGGAGACACAGCGATGAGTAGGTAATTGTACGGCATTGTTCAAACGGTGACTGTTTTTTTAAAGCGCACAAGCATTTTGATAATGTAAGTGATGTTGAAGCATAATGTTGAGCCATGTAAACAACCCACAATGTACTTTTTCTACATCTCCATCTTTTCAACTTCTTATCACATGCTGTGCAACTGGAAAATCGGATCACATGATGCTTTAGCTGCTTCTATGCTGATTCCTCTCTGGAGGTTGAGTAAACTCTCCAGTTTATTGTTCTCTGGCCAGAGGCGTTGCACAGACTCTCCGACTAAACGCTTTCCTTCATTCACTGCTGGTGTGATAGAGCACAATAGTAGGGGTCTGAGAGTAAAAATCACAGTTATTTTTTCTATAGAGAAATTTTACCTTAGACTCAAAAATCATTAAATAATCAATGCTTCTGTAGAAGCCACAAGTCAATATGATTTCAACATAATTTTTTACATAATCTATAATTGCCAAATTTCCAGTGCTAAACTGAACTACCCATTATTATACCTAATATTATTATTTTGGAAACTAAAATTATGACAAACAATCAAAGAAAAAACATTGCTGTCAGTCAGTAGTCTTATACTGGGGATGCACAAAATCGCTAGGGTTATAGTTAATAAAATGAAAACCTTATTAAAAAAACATTACTTGAAATCAACTTTACCTGAAATAAAATAAAATATATATATATATATTTTCAGTTAGTTTGCAAGGCAACATTTCTCATTTTCAGGTAGCTAAAACAAACAAACACAAAAAAATAATAAAAATAATAAAAACTATATAGACAAAACTAAAAATATAACACAAATAAATTGAAAACAAAATATAAACAAAATTCTAATCTCAGTGATACTAAAATAACATTAATTGTTTTTTTAACGTTAATATTGGATATTTATACATGCTGGTTCATTTATGAATATTTTTTACATTTTACATTTAGATTACTTATGCTGGCATCTAATTAGTCTTTAATGCTAATTATATAACTGCACCTGTAGAAGAAAATTCAGAATGAACATTTATTTTTCATACTTTTGGTTATAATGTTGTAATGCCTAGCATTTAAAACTATTTCTTTATTATTAATTTGTATTCATATTTAATCAATTTATATTAACTTATTAATGTTTTTTATACTAAATTTACTTAAATGTTTTTTCCCCAAATTATGCATTTTTCATATTTTACTTTATGTTTTGATGCCTAAATTTTGTAGCATTTACTGTAAAATTCTAAAAGCATTTGCTTTTGTTTATTCAGAATTGTATTATCGACTATTTATTTTAGTTATCACCCAAAACGTCTAAATAATTACAGACTGAATATCAGCCAGAGTTCGATTTGATTACATCATGGCTTACAGCATGGATTACATAATTTCATCACAGCTCCTTTTGAGAATTTTTACGAAACCTTTATGGAGAAAATGAATGGGAAATTTACTTGCGTTACCAAGGCCGACGAAAAGGTGGATGGTCACTGTTGCACTCTTTTGTTACATCTCAACGAGACGCTCTGCGAAATAAAAGAGATCATCTACTGACCAGTAACCCGACCCCTGTAGGTTTCGTCTGTGAACTCTCCTTATACTGGCATTTCACTAATGGCCACGCTCAGAGCTGGCGGGTGTGCAATTTCTATCAGCAGGCGTTAATCAACCATTAATTAACCATTTCTTCCAGTCTATGTTCAGTTCACCCCTCTTATTTGTAAAGGGGGGTTTCTCCATGGCAATTGCCTCATCTTTGCGCTCCTTCTCCACCGCCCTCTTTCTCCACTCCCCTCTCTCTCTCTTTCTCCCTCCCTCTCGATGTTTGGCTGCTAGGGAAGAGCGCGTGTCTCCATCAGCACCATTTAGTCTGTGTGAGGAGCACCGGTGAATCAGTAGACCCAATTGTGTTGGTCAGGGAGAGGTGGGCAGCTGGGTCAGAGGAACCAGCCCACAGCTCTCTCAACCCACTCCAATAAAAGCTCCAGTGATTTCTCCTCCCCCGTCTCCCTCACAGTGACCTGTGGCGTGTGTAGGAGCTGGCGCCAGCCAAAACACCCAAAGCACTCAAGTGCTGTTTGGACCGAGTTCTTTGGGTGCGTGTTGACAGTCGAGAACAAGAGGGCACCAGGTATTAGAGCGACTCGCTTTTCATGGACTTTTCCATAGTTCTCGTCACTGCTCTCTCAATGTTGGATTAAATGAAAGGACCTTTTGTATAAGATGAGCGAAGTCGCCAAGGAAAAAGGGACCGGCAAGCAAGCGCTACGCAAGAAGAAGAGCAAAAAGGTAACAAGAAAGCTGCTTAAACATACAGATCTTTTCAGTTTAACCCTCGGGGCTCGTTTAAATCCTCCTTTTATGGCATTTGGAAGGGTTAATGGCGGTTGTTGATGTTGAAAAGCACTAGTCGGGGATCTGGAGGAAGCATCTCTTTTGTTCTAGAGCGACTGAAGGGGTGTGTTCAGGGTGGCATGGTTTTGTTTTGAAGGTGTTTGACAGTGCACTTTCTCGGGGAAACCAACCTAGACGCTGATTCTGGAACAGGATCTTCTCTTTGTTTGGGTTTGGAGTTTTCAACAGGGGTTAGTTTTCATTGTTGAAAAAAAAAAGAGTAAAATCTCTGGCATGTTTAATCAAATTATCTGTATATGCACAACCTAGTATTATATTACTTAAAAAGTGTCAACATGTCATTGTTTCTTACAAGAGCTGATCTGATCTGAGCTTTTAAAATGACTTTTTTTTCATCATTTCATCATGTAGATTCTGCCATATTAAACAATAATTTTGGCTTGAATTAAGCTGATTATTTAGATTTTACACAACATTTTTAAAACTTAAATGTATATTTATGTATTTTTATATTTTTCAATGACTCTACTTTTATAATCACTGAGATATGAAGACTAGCGTGATACATATATTTAAATTAAATTCCATTCTTTAGTATACATAATCTGGACAGATGTTTTCTCTGTCTGTCTGTCTCTCTCTCTTTCTGTCTTTCCCTCCACCCACTCCGTCTATTCTCTGCACGAGCAGTATAATCTGCTTAATTGCAGCCATTCAGATGCATTGGCAGGAGCTGTATCTGAGTCAGCGCTGGGTGGTACTAGCTACGGGTCAGCTCTGCTGGCTTTACAAGTGTTTGCTTTAAATGTTTCGGAGAATTTGAGGAATTCCCTTTCGTCCCGCATAACAGGTGCAGTCACTGCTTTCACGTAGTGATTCAAAGGCAGCATTTAATCAATTCAAAGACAGTCGTTCTAATCAGAAGTGAAACATGTTATTGTGTGTGTGTTTGCCAATCGTACTGACAGCGCAGTCTCTCTTGGTCTCTTTATGCTACCCCAACCTGTTGCTATGCACACTGGGAATGTAAGGGAAATTTATGTATTTGTATTTATAAATATATATATTTGACCTTGTTTGTTACAGCATGTTAGAATGCTCACTGGTAGTGGGGAATATGAGTGAAATCTTGTTTTTAAAATTGTAATTTTATATTACACTATCACAATATTCAATATTATAACTTCCTTGGAAATTAAAGAGAAAAAAATATATTTTTAGATTTTTAAAGATTTAAATAACAATGTGGCAACTCATATTTGTGTATAATCATTTATTTTATTTATTTTTTTGCAAATGAAAGATATACACACGTCTGTAACGGTACTTTCACTTCAGGCTTCGATATAACTAAACTAAACTAAACTAAAGTAAGCTAAACTCCCTTTAATAATGAGTTCTTCCTCTGCTTGACTCGTTTGGGACTCATCCTGCTTTGTATTTTCATTTTACTTTATATTTTCATCAATATTACATGTAACTAATGTAAAGCAACTGAAAGCTACATGAATATACACTTTCAACCATGGTATAAACATGAGATAAACATGATATTTACTCTTGTATATATCATATATTGTTCCAAAAAGATGAAAAAGCTCAGTGTTTTTGTCCATACGAAATGAATGAATCCCTTTTCTTTTGAACCCCAATGACTTTTAATATGTATAAAACATTATTTCCGTATTATTATTCTTTAAAACTTAGGACTTCACCAAAACTACAACAAAATTTAAATTAACACTCACAAATGAACAAGGTTTTTTTTTTTGTTTTTTTTAATTTTCCTAGCTAATGTGGTTACTCAGACTCCTCAGAGCATTTGAGGGTTGAATGGGTACATTTAAAGATTAATTGGTGTTCAGGGCGACACCGAGGACATGAACCATCGCAGGGGTTTGTCTTTGTGCGTTGGTTGTATTGCTAGAGTTCAATAGAGGAGGAAATCAGACAGCATGCAGGTTTGTCATAGCTCATTTTCTGGTTAGACTCGTCCCTGTCAATGACTATTATTCTTTACCACTGATTTGGAGAAACAAAAGATGAGAAAACAACAGTTAGAGATGTTTTGTCTTGATAAATGCCTTGCTAGAATACAAATACAGCAGCTTTGGATGGATCGTTTTCTGGGTAATGAGCTGAACCAGATCATGAGAAAATAAAATTGCGTTAGCTGCTTTACTTTATCAATTTCTGTTTGCCAGTTTGAATGTAACAGATACAGACACTACTGTCAAATCAGATTTCATCATGACAATTTGAAAAACTGGATGTGCAATATGAACAAAGCCTTAGTCTCTATCCTTCTCTGGCTATCAGTAACTGTAATTCAGATGTAGCGATATAATTTTAAATTCAGACAGTCAACATGGCTGGTCGCTCCTCCCCACATGTTGGTGGAGAGAAAATGGCTGTGCGGTACTGATCCATGATCAGAGGAACAGAGAGAGCTGGAGACAGGCTAAGAGAGTGTGTTAGATGGGTTGCTAGCTCACGTTATCCATGAGAGATGCTTTCTTTGGTGGCCAATGGATTGAGACTTGAATGTGTCATTTCCCTTTCACTGCTCCTGAGTCAAGGAGACCCCAACAGTAAACCATGGGGGGAGTTTTTGGGCCAGTGGCTGTGAATAAGTGAGGCTTAGCTCGAGAGAGAGCGAGAGAGCTGTCTGGGCACTAGGGAACCTGAATCATTGGCAGGTGTGTGTAATGGGTGTCACCATGGCAACCGAAGGCCTGCTGAGGAACGGAGGAAGCTGCCGTTTAGATGACTGAGCCGGGAATCCCTGCTGATCGCACAAGGAGCGTCTGTTTTTTATATTTAGCATTTCCAATGCAAATGTTTGTGGCTGCATCACTGTTGCTGTGTTGTATTTGTTGCCTTACTGTAATTTTAACTACTTGTTTATATAACGGATCTAGTAGGCTCACTTGCTGTCTACTGATTATGTAGACAGCTGTCTTTTAAGGCAGCATCCTAACAGAAATGGAACCCTAAGTGATCAATTTCGAATGTGCAGGCAGCAAGAAAATTATGCTTTAGTTGGAGCCATCAGTTCATATTATTTCAACATAATGATGCGCAATGTAATGTGCGCAAGGTATTTTTTCAATCTGATTAAGAAAATGGTTGGAATCAGGCGTTTTTTTCCCCCCTGTTGGTTCCCTGATTATTTCAGGTCTACATCACAATTTCAAACCAGACGGAAATTTATTCGGATACAGCTCAGTCGGATTAATTGAAGTGTTTACATGAAGGCTTTCAGTTCAATTGAGACATCTATCCGATTATAAACAGATTATTTGGGTGCATGTAAACATAGCTAGTGTATTATAGAAACAGTGCATCTCATATGTAGTTCACTGGAGACTCCACTCACAATTGATTTCAGCAGAGTTTGGCTTTAGCGCTTAGGCTTGGCGATACTGCCTTAGAATTTGGCCAAATGAAGGAGTCATAGAAGGCAGCAAATTAGCCTTCGCAGCAGGAGTGTGCCTTTGATGCCTTAATATCCTGACTCCTAGGGGTGT
>JAUZSZ010000114.1:6419062-6429456 GCA_034780575.1 Labeobarbus marequensis | reverse complement strand
AAAATGGCTTAAATTTTGTTCCGAAGACGAACAAAGCTTTTACGGGTTTGGAACTACATGGGGGTAAGTGGTTGATTACAAAATTTTAATTTTGGGGTGGAGTAACCCTTTTAAGGTAGATGAAAAAAACTTGATATGATACCTGTAAACACTGGGACAAAAATGCTGCTATATTTTGAGTATACACTGTAAAAATAATATATGGCGATCTGGACATTTCATGTAATTTTACAGTAAAATACTGTTAAATGTGCAGCAGTTTCCATAAAACTCTTGTGTGACACTTCATGGTTTCTTCATGTACAGTACAATAGTATTTTTATCTTAAAGGGCCTGTTATAGATTTTTATATTATTATACGAATTGTTACAGCAGAACGTTGAGTATTTTAGTACAGTGTTCTGCTCACAACAATGCAGGAATGCAGACATATTAAATTGCTTTAAAACAGTGTTAAATGTCTGTTTATGCATTTTGACTAAGATATGCGATTTGTAGAATTTAATATGCTGGCCTAATATTACATGTTTAATGAAACCTGGTGAAAGTGCTATTTTACTGAGGCTACAGTATGCATTTTGCTGATTAGGTAACAATGTAAAGTGCTTACTCGTTTGAAACCGGCTCTAGTGCTGATTGATGCTCCTCATTGAGGTGTCTGACTGTCGTCAAGCCAGATAACTTGACTTATGTTGACTTAATCTGTCCAGATTTGAAACACCAGACATCTACTGGCTGTCAGAATCCTCTACCGGCTCATTAATCAAGCCATTCCTTCCATTGTTCCCTGCTGTCAGTAAAAGAACAGACTTCGCTGTGATCTTATCTTCCCCTGACCCTGCCCTCTTCTGTCCATGTGTACTGGTTATTTCAGTCTCTCTTTCATTGTGTAACTATTGGTTCTTTCTATTTTAAGTTATGTATTATCAAGTACCAATTCTGAAAAAAAAATAATAAAAAATTTGCTCCTATTGGCCTTTTATTGCTTCCCTCTAGTGGTTAAAGAGTGGTAGTGCATTGAGTAGAGCGTGCCACAGTTTTATTGTTCAAAACGATGCTAAACAATCATTCAGCTGAAAGTCACATGTTCAGAACACTGCTGTAGAGGTGTGACATTAATATGGATATTAAATTTACCATAAACAATTATACATACCCTACCTGAAAGCCAAAAATTATGTAAAGATGACAAATGAAGAGTCCTTTAAATAAATACTTTGGGTGTTTTTGCAGTATCATTTAATCAATAATTCCCCTAAAAGAATGATTAATCAATTAAAAATTATGAAGCAGTCAAGTTTCATATGAATTAGCTTATATACTGTACGCAACTTAATGTGAAACAAATGAAACATCATAGATGGAGCCATTTTTGTATGGAAAATGCAATATAAACTACATGTTGTACATATCCAGACCTATTGTGGTGTATTTAGGTCTAAACTGTCTGTTTAACATATCAACAACTGACTCGGGTCAATTGAGGGGGGGCAATATTTATTGCTGATGAATCACAAAAGCCTGTTACATCAACACTGTTTTGCATTATCAGTGTTACATAAGCAGTTTCAGTTACGTGTTTTGAGCATATGCTGCCAAAACACCCTTTGTAAATGGAATGTTTTGTGCTGTTCTTTTGTTGTTATTGTTCGTCATGTTATGATGTATTTCTCCAGTCGTCCAGTAGATGGAGACAGAGACTCAGATGAGTTATTGTACGTCTTTGTCTGTGCTCTAGATCATTCTCACTTCAAAACACTGAAGATTCTAGAATATATATAGTGGGCAGTGCTTATACTGCTTTATGGGTTATTCAAGTAATGACAAGTTATAAATAGTTGTGACAATGGACAGAAAATACAGTATCATTCAATCCATTTGATTACATCACTCACAGATGGGTGGAGCTTATCATGTTATGATGATGTCATTGCATTCAGAGAGATCTGGCCTTAGTAACCACAGCATGTTTGTCACATTATTACAATAGGCTTATAGGGTGACTATTTATAGTCCTTTTGTGGTCCTGGGATGGGTTGATTTAATTCCAAATTCCAAGCTCAATTACCAGGCTCATATCTGAAAGGAAAAAAAGATTTCATCAGAAATATAATAAAAATATCTTTAGCTGAGTGTTTGTATTGATGCAGATGTACTGACGTGAATGCTGTTTTGTTGATCTCATTAAGAGACGCTGACTAGTCTTTCCGCAGACCTGCGCCGTGTTGTGCAGAAACCCGGGATATTTTCTATTCAGAGTCTTTCTCAGTCTGACCTACTTTAAATGCAGCTTCAGTAAAATTTGCACAGATATCAGCTGGACTGACGCCTCTGCAGTCTTTAGGTGTTCATCTGTAAATGTCTTACTGTAACAATATTTACTTCATCCCTTCACGTTGATATGTGTGTATAATAAATGGAGTGAAAATTTGATTTACGTTTTTGGTTGTTGCTTAAAATTTAATGAAGGCATCTCGTGGTTCACTGGATAGAGAGATTTTAGTCATATAATACATATCTAGATGCTGTCTGGTGTGCTGTAAAATGCTGGTGGTTGTGTGGTTGCAAAGTACATTGTGTAGATGTTTGTCATTGTATGAGTTTTGTGTGTGCTGACATCCGGATGATCAGTGTTCTTTCACAGTAGCAGGTGTTGGATCTGGTGACTCAGGAGCTGTGTAGTCATACATGTTCCAGTGCTCTCTTGATCTTCTGCTCTCAGAAGCTAATGGTCAGTATTTCATCATGAATTATTGAATCTCTTCAAGGAATCTCTGAGCGGCCTTCTGCTATATCTAAAACGTCCAACACAGGCTCATTGGAAAAATGTGCCTCTATCCACATTTTCCAGCTCAAATAAAGAGTAGAGTTAGTAAAACACCAACAAATTGTATTTCTTTTCACACAAACTATGAAGATATATTATTTAAAGATTTTTTTATGCAGTGCCTATACTATGCTATGACCTCAAAACACTTTTACTATAGTGTAAGCTTGCTTGATAGCTCACCTGGTACAGCATTGTATTTGCAATGTCACATTAAAAAAGATCAAAACTTGTATAGCAAGCAAAAATGGTATGGTTGCTTCAGCAAATGCATTTTTATATTTGTTTGTTTTTATTATTGGTTAGATTTAGAGTTGGGTTTAGTAACATTAATTTTAAACACAATAGCTCATTAAGTTTTTAGTACCACTCACTGAGCATTTCATGTCCGAACTGTAATATGTACAGTTTTTATTTTTACTGGACTTACTGTGCAATTATTTGAAGCTGAATTATTGGAGTTCTTTTCTGTAACAGCCTATATAATGTCAGCAATTTCAGATAATCTGCGTCTAGCTGGCATTTTAGACACAATAGATTTTCATGCATTTAGACTGTCTCGTCCTGCCTAGATGGGAGGTTTTTGGCTAGAATAAGTGAACCAGACTTTATGCTCATAGTCAGAAATCTGGATAATAGAGTCAGAATTAAGCAGCCAAATCTTTCTCTCACAGATTTTTTCTATGGCCTTTATATCCTATTAAAAGCCTAACAAGGAATCTTTCTTTAGAAACTTGTTAATGTGCCGAATAGATGTAATTAGGGATTTAATTATTTAAAACACATTTGCACACAAGCTACATTTAATCTCTCTGTTTTATCTCTTCACAAACAACCTGCTCTAAATCCCTCTTTTTAAGAAACAGATGGAGGAAAATGTGACAGAGTTGACATTTGCCCAGCAACACAGTGGAATTATGCTCTTAAATGCCGGACCGACTGAGATACACAGTTAATGTGCTTTCACTTGGCGTTGTGGCGTTGGCTGCTGTGTTTCTCCTGTCTTCCTCTGTTTTCCTCAGCCTATTGCTGCACAGCTCTTTCTTATTTATCCAATCAGAAGAATGCATCCCACCCCCTTTCACTTCATTAATATTCAGCGACTGCATTCTCCCATCATGGGCTCAGGTGGTGCACAGAACAGAGCGGGAACATGTGAACAGTGTGAATACAGAAGCATGCATCACATAAAACAACACTATCAACAGCAGTAAGGCTTCGATCTTGATTCAGATGCTTTTCTTTGTCTTACAATGAGGTGTGAAGCAACAGCGAGTCTCATCGCGTTTGTTGTGAGGGGAAATCTATTCTTCCAATCCTCCACTGAGCTTGCACTGTAAAGGATTGTTTTTTTTTTTGTCAGTAGTTTTTCCAGTAAATATATCTAAATATCCATAAAACAAGATTTATTTGAGAAGCAAATTAATAAAGACTTGTTTACAGATAATATATCATATTTTTTTCTTACTCCATTGATTTTTTTTGTTGTTGTTTAAAGGATAAATAACAAAATAAATAAAATTAATCACAGTTCTGACTGTGTTCTGTGACTGTGTTGCACATAATTTTCTCATTCATTGTTGACGGAAAAAATGTATGACTGTAAACATATTGTATTGATTCAAATTAGGACTGAATTGCACTGAAAGGGATAGTTCAGCCAAAAATGAAAATTCAACCATTTACTCCCCCTCATCTCCTTCCAAACCTGTATTTCTTTCTAGTGTCTTAAGACAAATAAGAGACACAAAATTCAAGTCGTTATCTTCAAAAATCTTGACATCTGCCATAGCTTTTCTTAGCAAATTCATGAGAGAAGTTCATAATCAAAATGATCAATATATAAAGCAAAATATAGCACACTAGTCCAATTTATGGTGCTTTTGTGTCCTTTTTGCTGCATAGATGCATCATATTTATTGTAATTGTATGGAAAAGAGCAGCATGAACATTCTTCAAAACCTCTGCTTTTGTGTTCTTCGGAAGAAACAACATGAGGGTGAGTAAATGGTGTTAAAATTTTAATTTATGGATGAACTATCCTTTTAAAAATAATAAAAACAAATTTAGTTCAAGATATATTTTCTAAAACAAATCTTAATATCATAGACAGTTTTGCATCTCAAGTAAATTAATCTTGTTTTCAGGCTATTTTAACTGGGAAACAAAACCAATACTGATGATCATTTCCACATAAAGTCATTTATTGTGCTCCACGAGAAAGCTCAAGACAGCAATGATGGTGCAATACAGATGTCCCCCTCTTTCCATACACATGCGCGCGCCTGTATGTGTGTGTTTGTGTGTGTACGCATGCATGTGAGGGCGTGTTAATCCGCACACAGAACCCATCAGCATCAACCCCCCCATTCCTCCCCTCACTTAGACACTTCCAGCTGGTGGCAAAGGATACGTGTGTAAGATTCTCCATCCCAGCTGCCCTCCACCCATTCTCTTTCTCTCATCCCGTCCCTCTCTCCGCTGCGCTCCGTCCCGGCTGACTGCACAGTGGGGATGGGTTCAGGTAGGGCCAGAAGGACCCAGGAAAAAAAGCACCAAGAGGAAAGCACCGTCTCCTTGAAACGTTCATCTCCTCTCACACAAATGCAGTTTCCCAGCTTCAACTCTTCGGTAGCTGCTCACAGGAACACATAGACCCCACAGAAAGTGCCTGGGAGAATTTTTTTTCTTTGTGCTTTAGAGGGATTCTGTTCAATCTTTATTGACTGGAAGACACTTCACTTTATGAAAGGATATCTCACTTGAGCTTTGCATCATGGCACACGCAGCATCCCAGCTGAAGAAAAAAGCCGATTTGGAACTTACAGCTGCCGAGGAAGAGAAAGAGAAGAAGAAGAAGCCCAGAAAAAGGTCTAAAGAACCAAAGAAAAAGGTACCAATAGGTCATGGCTCTGAGGGTTGTGCGTTTTGGCGCTGGCATGCAGGTTGGGTGGGATGTCTGGAAACATCTTAAAGGTCTGGGATATCACTTTGAGGGCCAATACAGTTCAAGAATTTTTTTTGGAAATAAAACTAAGGCTTTCAAGTAGACTGCAGTGATGCTGCTGAGTCCTGTGTGGATAGGAAATGCTTATTTATAGGGCGAACATGTGTCTCACAAAGAAGGCGCACACTAAGAATGCAGAATACACAGTTGAACATGCTCACAGCATTTTTTGAGGGCAGATTTTTACTCTATTTACATAGTGTTAACATTTCTCACCCTTAGTTAGATGTCAAATAATGCTTGTATAGTTGTATATCATAGTTGTTTATTGAACTTAAACATGTTTGAAACGCCAACCCATAAGATAAGAAGGTTTCGTAGATTGAAGTGGCGGTTGTCCTTTTTTTTTTTTTTATTTTTTTATTTTTTTTTTTAGATGCATGTGGGTGAGTGTGTTTTTGTCTTTGATCTGCGGTGGGATTCATTCTCCACGCTGATGCGTGACTCGTGTCATTTTTATCGCAGGCTATGCATCCAGACCCCTGGGGGCTCACGAACCTTCTCCCACGGGCTTTATGAAAGATTACCCCCCCACCCCCGTCCCAGCCAGCTTCAATCCCATTACACACCCACATCAACCCATCCCATTAGTCACAGTTCAGCATTCGGCATCTCGACCTATCTGCATATGCATCTGCTTCTGTTTTAGCTGCTCTTCACTTAGAATCAACCAAATAATTGATTAAAATGGTCAGAAATACTTGAATTCCGTCCTTTTGTTTACAAGTTGTGGAGACTGCTTTGTACATTTCTTGTTTGATTACTGGTTGTGGTTTACAAGAAAATACAATTTTAGTCAAATTTTGTATTTAGTTCAGTGTGTTACTTGTCATTTCATTGTAATTATTTGTGAAATCCTACACCAAATTGATTTCAGTGTGTAGAGCTGTTCATGCTCATTTCTTATAAGACAATGAACATTAATATCATGCAGTCCTTCTTAAATTGTCTCTAATAACGGCAATATCCTACAAAAGATTTTAATAATATTAACGTATCATGTTTATGTAAATTCTTGCTAATCCTGTATGAAACCTGGCCAGACAACAGCATACGCATATAGTGTTAACAAGCCAGCTTCGCTTTGTCCCTCACGGGACATTGTGTCGTGATTGAAATCCTCCCTTCAACCTTTTTAAGGACTGAGAGCTTAACTCTCAATGACCTCTGTCATTCATGTGCGCGTGTGGCTGAAAATCTACATGCTAGAACTTTATACAAGCTATTGACTCGGAAGAGCTGATTCACATTCTGAAGGCCCTCAAGGTCACATCTCATTACAAACTGTTGCAGATGTTGATAACTTGAATAACATACATGGGAAAAGATTATTAGTGACTCAGGTCATAGTATGTATGTATTAATTCTAGTAGTACAAAGCAGCATTTTGCAAAATGGTAAATAAATCATGTAATCATGTAAAACAAAGACATTTTATTTTATTTTATTTTATTATTTTATTTTATTTTATTTTAATTACTTCAGTGATAGCCTTGTAGGCAGTGTGCCGACTCACAGTGCCATTGTGCGAAGTTCGAATTCGAATCCCATTCAAGTTTGAATCCCGGCTCGAGAACCTTTCCCGATCCCGCCCCTCTCTCTCTTACCCGATTCGATTCCTGTCAACTCTAAACTATCCTATCACAACAAAAGGCAAAAATGCAAAAAAAAAAAAAAAAAAATTATATATATATATATTTCAGTATATCATTTATTAAATATTTCATTTAATAATTTAATTTTACATTAACTTAAATATTGAGTAAATAAATGCTCCATTTGTGACATAAACAATGAAATTCTTTGTACTTTTTTATAGCTCTTTAGAACATCTCAATTCATTTGTATTCATTGTTTTATTTGTTCATATTTTCATTTTTAAATTCACTTTCTTGCTCAAATTATTATGCTGATAGTATAATTTGTAATGATAGATTGTTTTAAAATAGTAAAGAATACCTTGAAAAAATAATTTGAAACAATTTTCAATGAGAAACTGCTAGTAAATTTGACAAATAATTACAAAGAAACAGCAAGTAATGCAGTATTGAACATGAAATTTTGAAGAAGGCTGAAAGAGTATTTTCTTAAAAAATGTCTTATAAAAACATCAACATCTGCTGAAGTCACTTTACTGATGTTGAAACATTTTAAACACTTCCAGTTGGAAAAAATTGAATATGGTATTCATACTTGTAGAGGGTGCTCAAGAACGTCTCAGCACTTTTTTTTGTACAGTTGTGCACAGTTTTCGTCACAGGTTTGTGAGGAGGTTTGTCTTGAATTTTTGGATATTGTAGGCTGTTTTTCCTACCTGGTCTCATGGCATAAACATACATGGAGGAACTTTTTAGCAAGACGTGAAGTACGTATCAATAAGTACATCACTGCAGTTTCCAAAAGAAATGAGCACTAGAGGCAGTACAACTCTGACGCGAGTTTCAATTATTAAAGCATAATTTTCACACAATTACTTGAAGAATGTCATGTTATGACTTCAAAACAATATTAATATGCTGGGAAATTTGAAAACTGATGCTTTTGAACGTTAGCATCAGACATATCCAGCTTCATATCTATGGGTTTTCATAGACCATAGGTTTGTTCGGTACCTCACGGAGTACGTACTTGAGAGGTGAGGAGGTCCAGTTTGAATCCCATGTAACTACCGTTCGACAAAACAGTTCAAAACTGCATATAAGGAAGTTCAAATAGCACGGTTGCATCAACAAATGTGTTTTTATATCAGCTTTGCATTTGTCAACACTATTGGGTAGGTTTAGGGTTGGGTTTGGGTTTAGGGCATATTTCCAACACAATAGAGCATTAATTTTTAGCGACGGTCCCCGGATATTTGAATTCTGAACCGCCGCAATACGTACCTGAAGCAACGCAATAAAAACACAGCATTACGTACCTATATCAACATAATAAAAACCTGCCAGGGTTTACGTATTGAACCCGTGTTTTAGCGCCACTCACTGGACATTTCTCTTTGAAACTGAGGTGAAATGTGCAGTATAAGGTAGGTAAAAACGGTCTCTCTAAAAAGTGCCCCCAGGGACATTTATGCCATGAGACCAAGTTGCTTTTTTGGAAAACAAAAAGTTTAATACAGTCTGCCTGACTAATGCAGTGTACTTCAAGTCTACTTATGCAAGGAACAGACCAAAACTGAAGTCATTATTCACTTACAATCTTAGATGATAATCTTAGATTATTTAAGTAAATAAAAAATAAACTAATAAACAAAAAAAAAACGATAAATAAATAAATAAATAAATAAATTTAATTCTTCAAAATATCTTTTTTTTTTCTTCATTTTGCTTTCCAATTGAATGGCATTAAGGTAAAGATATGATGATAGAGTTTTCATTTTTCGAGTGAATTATTTCTTTAAGAACTCACTCTCTTTAAATACATATGATAGAAAAGCAGCTGCATCATCAGGGGTCTGAGCTCACACACCCAGCTGTGTGTAGGGGGTGAAATAATTACAGACTGGCTACAGATAATGGCATGGACAAGAGATGGTTAATAATTCATGTCCTCAGACGGATGAGGGTGTGTGGGTAGAAACAGTGGCTGATGTTTCAGCCAAAGGCAACGGGAAGTGATGTAGAGTGTCTGAAAACACTTAAAAACATACATGTCCTGCACTGATCACACGGCTTGATGTCACAGTCAGTTAGGACAAAGATGAGGAGCCCCCTGCAGCCCCACAGAGATAATGAAGAAATATATGAATATATGCAAATGATTCTTTGTCTTGAAAGTAGCTGTTAAAGGGATAGTTCACCCAAAAATGTTTTACTCACCCTCATGTAGTGTAAAAATGTATGGCTTTCTTTCTTCTTTGAAAACAAGTCAAATCTACCACTTTTATGACACTTTATTCTCATTTTGGAGGTTTACTTTTATTCTGAGGAATGGATAGAAATATCCACCCTTTGTTTTCTTCAGAGGAGAACAAATCTTCATAGCAACTAAAACTTTAAAACTTTCAAACTCTCTCCATCTCCTTCTAAACTCACATAAAAACAGACAATGCTCTTATGTGTCATTTTTTGACCCTTTCTCTTCATTCTGTCGCCTGCAGCTGTTTGGACCCACATCATAAAACCCTAAAGTCTCTAACACAAACATTGACTTCAGACTGATGCAGATGGAACCAGCATTTCGTCTTTTCTCCCATGTCAATCTCTGACAGAATCTCATGCATCAACCCGGAGCTCAGACAGGCTATGAATAGCGCTACGCTTTTGCATGGTCAAGGCCACAGACGTTACAACAACAACCGCCACCGGGGAACAATGACAGAAGTAAGATGCTTCACAAAAGGCCAGAGGCCTAACCCAGGGCGTAAGCTCAACATGTCTGTGCCATCGTGTGTGTGTGTGTGTGTGTTCAGGTTGGGACGTGAATGGAGAGCCATTGATCTTCACTGATTTGACAGCTGACTTTTTTCATTGCTATTCTTACAATATTTCAGTATTGTATATTTCAGTATTTCAGCCATTACAAAATATTACATATATTTGATAAAGTAAATTGAAAAAC